>LPNX010739010.1:6040-169210 GCA_001517045.1 Pseudotsuga menziesii
GGCAGAAGAGTGGTTTTCTTCTTCACTCAAGAGATGCTATATTAGTGGAGGCATATCCCAGTAGTCATTGAGGACTACCCATATGCTATGATGGATTACCAGGGGGACCCAGAGATGCCCCAATCTCCAGGCTAGGCTTGGGGACCAGATGGTATGTATACATGATGTTTTATGTGTTTAAACTCATATATAGAGTATTTATCTTATTGGTATCTATTTGATATACCCAGACTAATGGCATCCTTGAGTGCATGTGCAGATATTGGTCCTCACCCACTAGCTGGGTATGAGCGATGGATGGGTATCGTGGAGGGCTTGGAGCCACCTGTAGTGGGACATAGGACAAAGAAAAAGAATACACATGAGCTTTAGAAGCACATGGAGTGCTTACTAGAGGGAGCAATGGAAAAATAATCATAGCATCTCGATGATGACCTTATTTCCACCTACTACCATGCTCCCTGTGAGCGGATTCCTCTGATGAGGAGGATTGTCGTTGCTGTTGAGTATGTACGAACGACGACATGGAGAGATGTGCCCATGGGTGACGAAGAGGAGGAGGAGGAGGAGGAGGATTCCGATGAGGATACCAAGACAGAGGATTAGAAGGATGAGTCCGTCTCTAATTAGCAGCTTATGGGGCTGCCCCTAGTGAGTTGGTGCACTTGGGATGTTTTGTACCACTATGTATATTCCTACTGAGAAAGCTTGTGTAGCTTCTCATTTGTATTAGACATATTGTGACATGCGATATATATATATATATATATATATATATATGATTTTGATGCATGTGGATGCACTTTTATGGTTTTATGTGTGAGTCTTTTTATGATGAAAATGACTATATGATGTATGTTACATATGTATGCATGATGATATGGTTATGCATGATGCCATTTTTATATGCTTCCTATATGCGATGATTAATATGCCATTCTAGAGTATCATTATCCATTTGATATGCTACACTATTGGGGCTTCTAGGAACATGTGTGAATATAATGGATTCAAATTCTCTAACCATCTATTTAGTGCGTAGGAATTTTCTAAAAAGGCTAGGATCATGTACCCAGTAGCGATTGTTCAAGTGGGAGACAAGCAACTGGGAGTTTAAGAAGACATCATGGTGACCAATACCCAATTGGAGGGTGGCGTACAAGAGGCCATTAAAGCATCATACTCATCCTAGTTGTTGGTTGCAATGCCTAATCACATTTTTTCAATATGGATCAACTCATGTGATGGGGAATAGATAACCCATGCAGCTGAGGCAAGATTTGGAGACAATCTGCTTGCTCCATCAGAAAATCCAGTGTAGCAACATGAGGTAGGATCCATATGGAGCAATTAAGGAAGCAATGTATAAGACTCATTTCAAGAACTCTGTAAAACAAAAAAGAACAAATTATATTACAAGTGACTCATTATGGTGATGTTAAGCGTAAAATATCTTGAGGTAGAGCCCATTGTAGGGGTTCTTCAAGAGTTGTCCATCCAAGTCAGAAAGAATGTATGCTCCCTTACTGAGGTAGTGGCGAATGACATATGGGCCATACCACAGTGATTTCAACATCCCTTTTCCTAACTTATCATTGCCTTGGTCATAAACTAGAACCATATCGCTTTCGCTAAAGGTGCAAGGGTGGATATGGGAGTCGAAATGTGACTTCGACTGGGTCTTGGCTGCTTCAATGGCTTGGAGAGTAGCGCAATGGTCCATGTTGGTTTGTTCAAGTAGGAGAAGGCATTCTTCTAGAAGTCAAGTATCAGAAAGGAATTCCATGATGAGGTAAAGTGACAGGATCTACCACTCTATGTGGAGTATTGATTCAATGCCATATACTAGATGGAAAGGGGTGAACCTGGTGGAGGTCTTCGTGGACGTGTGATAAGCCTATAGGGAGGAAAATAACATGTGGTGCCAATTGGTGTTGTGGTTTCCAACCATCTACTGAAGCATGGTCTTAAATATTTTATTGACCGCTTCGAATTGGTTGTTTCCCTGGGGGTAGGAGGAGGATGGAAAGTAGTGCTCGAACTTCAACATGGTTGAAAGTTCTATCCAAACAACGTCTTCAAAATGTTTACCATGGTTTGAGACAATCTGTTGGGGAATGCCAAAATGTGTAATGACGTGGTTGAATAAATAATACACCACCATTTCATATTTGCAATTGAAGGTGGGCATGGCCTTGACCCACTTGGTGAAGTAATTGATGACCATGATAATGTATTTATGTCTGTTGACTGAGGTAGGAGTGATAGTCATGAAGTCGATCGCCCATTTGCAGAAGGGACCAACTGTGACCATGGGGTGTAGTGGTGCAGGGGGAGTCCTTGATTTTGGGTCAAAGAGCTGGCAGTTGTGATAGTATTTGACTTCCTCGATGCAATCAGTGAAAATAGAAGGCCAAAAATAGCCGGCATGTAGAATATTTTGAGAAGTCGCCAAACCAGAGAGGTGGCCACCGTAGGCTCCACTATGAAAATCATTGAGGACCTATTTAGCTCATCATGTGTGAGGAAATGGCCTAATATGATGTTGACACGCCGATTTTATAGAAAATATTCGATAAGTAGATGGCAAGAAACTTCTTCTCGGATGTGCTGCCTATCTTCATGACTTAGGTGAGCCTCAAAAATTTGGGGTTCATAAGTACAAGAGAATGTCCCCATACCAAGGATATTTCATGGAGATGAATAATAAGAATTCATTAGGAAGATCGACCATGAGTGGTTGTGATGCGGATGATGGGGGCAGGTTTGTCATCAGTGTAGCTAGAGCCAATGCTTGAATGCTCTTTGGAGAAATGAATTCCAAGTTGAAATATTGGAGGAAGAATACGCACTTGGCCATGCGGCCCTGTAGAAGGCAGTGGCATAAGATGCATCACATTGGATTGGAATCAACCATTACTTTAGTATGGTTTGCAATGTTGTAGTGGCATAACTTTTGAACTGAGAATACAACGACGAGGACCATATTCTCCTCAAGTGAATCTCATAGGGGGGACCGGTCAGCTTTTTAGTAACATAGTAAATGACATGCTCCTGACCATCACACACAGCACAAGGAAAAGTTTTTTGGGGTTTGACTGTTGTTTTGGAATTTTTCCCCCTAGCCCTCTTTGGATGAGGTGGGGCTGGCACAGGCATGGAAGGAGTTTTTTATTGGCCTCTAGGTGGGTGTGACTCAAGTATAATGGTTTCAATGAGATTCAACAAAAATTGGGGCATCAAAAGTTGAGCAAGTGGTTCGAGGTACCACATGGGAATGCCCAACGTAAAATTGGGTAAGTTCAAAGTAGCCATAACTCTCTTACTTACAATGATAGATGGAAGGAAAAGGAGGGGGATTGTATGGACTGGGAGAGAGCCCCAGCAATTCCCTGGTGATTACATTTGGGGTTGTGGTTGTGCTTAGGGTTGTGGTTGTGGTTGGGGCTAGGGTGGAATGTTGTTGGATGAGAGCATGCACAACTCTATAGTGTAGCTTGCTATTGGTGGTAGGGGTAATAATTGGAAAGAAGTTGTCATGGAAGTGTAAGTGAACAATATAGGACTCAAATCCTTCAAGAAAGGGATGGAAACATCTTCAATGGAGGTATCCACAGTAGGGATGACATTGTTTGGTGTGGTTGGCCCTTGTAGATCATGGTAAGTTAGTTGGTCCACTGTCACAATATTCCTGTCATGAGAGAAAATCATAAGGAAAAAAAAAGTGGATGCCACAACTCACATGGCATACATGTAACTTCATTCGAGGAGCAGGCTGTAATCTAGTTGATGGTTGACAACCTCTATGTCGATCAACACCGTCTTGCCGAATAGTGATACAGGGACATGCATAATAATTCCCTTGGATTTGGTGGGGTTACCATCATATGCACGCAACATGGTGGTAGATGGTTGAAGAGTAGGGGACCCCAGTTTCTGCCAAACGAATGTTGACATGATGCAATTGGATGCCCATTCTTCGATGATACATCGATGTATGACCAAATTTCAAATTGAGACCAGAATTTGAAAGGCAACTGTGGATGGCATTCTTGGCTCTCTTTGATCCAAGTCAAAAGTGATCAACCTGGAATCAGAGGGATCCACAACACTAAGAGCAGATAACAATGATTTTCACTGTGGTAGGCATGTTGAGTACCTCAAGAGCATAGATGGCCATTGGTGACTGGGACAAGTCATCTGCGATGCTATAGTTTCTTGTCGCTCTAATAGTGGGGTTATTGGAAATACTCTGCATGGGAAATCATGGACCCCTCATCGCTCTGTTAGTGGGGAGCGGGGGAAAGTTAAGAGGTATGTTGTGAGTTTCGGATGTGGATTCCACTGATGGGTCAATGGTTTCAATAGTAGATTTGTACTGATTTCACCTAGTTTGGAAGCTGACCTCTTCATTTTCCATTGCCTGTAGGTGATGGAAACCTGTCTTTGTAGGTGGGGATATAGCAAGCGCTATAGGAGCAGGTGGGGGAAAAGGTGTGGTTGCTACCAATCCTTGGAGTGATAACGGGTTTTGAAGCGCCATGGGTAGAGGGCTTGGTGGTGCTAGATTGGGTTGTTCTTGGGCTTCCGCATTGGTACCATGCTGAGATTTACTTTAGATAACCTTCTTGGCGAGACCCATGAGAGGGAATTCATGCGTGTAATGACCATAGATGTCACACAGTTTGCACAGGTGATTGGTCCATAATGGAGCATTTTGTCCAAGTGGATTGGGATGTTGGGTATTTTGAGCCAGCAGGTTGGCACCGACATTGTTGGGAGGGTTCGGTTGTTGGCTGCCTCCTTGGGGTTGGTTGTTCCCTCAATTCCTAGCTCAATTTTTCTTACCTTTCCCTGGTTGGTTATTGGGGGCAGATTTTTTTGGATGGTTCTACTGCCCAAAAACCTGTCCTATGGAAGCTGGAGGGGCCAAGGTAGGGGGTGAAGCTTGGTTCACTGGTGGTGTGTAATAGACCAATGCAGCTAGGGGAGTGACAGACCTATCCATCTAGCCTAAATATGGTTTTGCTGGCCAAGTTGGTGCATGGGCATGTTGGGTTGTCACAAGTTGTGTAAGAGGGAGTGACTCTAGAATGAGCCATCATTCTTGAGTAGTTGGGCACTTGGATTGGTTGCACAATGCTTAGGGAAATTATTGGGTGTGGTGGCATTATAGGAGGTGTCACATAACACTGTGGATGTTGAGATACAGACCCTATAATATCGTATGCAGCATGGGATGCCCCCTACGTATCACGATGAAAGGTACCAGTACAGGGAGCGTCAGGAAGGATGGTGTACAGGTATCCAGACTAAGCATAGATCAATTCAAACTACCACGCTTTCAAGATGGCCACTTCCTCTGATTGGGGACATTTAGAAGCGACGTCCTTGGCTATGGGTGGTAGCAAAGTTTTTAAAAACCAATCAAGGAATATCCCGTCTTCCAGCTGAATCTTACATAAGCTTTGGCATCATCGCCACTCATGGATGTGGTCGGTTATATGGGTCACCATGTTTTGGTGGAAATATAGGAGGATCGCCATGCCCTCGTCATAGCAGAAAGGGAGTTGGAAATAATGCAAGAACATGAAGGCTAAGAAATTGAAGCCTGAGTAGGCGTCTTGATGAAGCTCAATGTACCATTTGGCTGTGGCGCCTATGAGGGTGTGCTGGAACAACCCGAGTCTGATCAAATCATCCATAATGTTGTTTGATGAGAACCATAGATGAAACATCATGATGTGGTTTAGGGGCACTCCCCTGCCTTCCCTTCAAACTTTGGAATGTCTGATGGCAATTTGGTTGGCATAGGAGGCCAGTGGGGTTGGTGGAAGATTGTGTCATTGGTTAATCTAGCCAAATCAGGCAAGTTGAGGCGTGCCATGAATGGGATATTAGACCCAAGGCTAGTGTGGGAGGGGCCGACGATGGCACCAAATTTTGTAGGAGCATGATGTACATGCATGACTAGGGGCACCTGAATTTGACTTCCTACAACAAGGATAGTCAAGATGGTGGTAGAAGGGCCACTTCCCCCAGGTATGCAAGGTAATACTATGGTAATAAAAGGGCCACTTCCCCCAGGTATGAAAGGTGATACTATGGTAAAGGTTGGTGTGGGCCCACCACTAATGGGTTGCGGACTCACCACCGCATTTCTAGCCATGCTAGGGCCACTAGTTGCGATTTTGGTGGTAATGTGAGGCATGGATGTGGGTCTGCTACCAACTACCCCTCTGGAGAAGGGATCGAGATTCACACTAGCCATGGGGATAGAGAGTGGAGTGAGTAGGTGTGGCTCGGATTGGTAGGAATACGAGTCGGAATCAAAGGCTGTATGGCCTTATGACAATGCGGAGGTTTTTCGAGGGTGGCGTCGACGGTGATGGTCTAAAGACCCAAATTGAGGGGGATTTCCTTTCAAGCGTGAGGAAGAGCGTGGTGGATCAATGGTGTCTTGCTGGCGGTAACTGGTAATGAAATTTGGACCCCGGTTTAATGGCTTCCTATTGGTTCATAGGTGGCCACTCGGCCACCAAGACTTCTAGAACACAATGCTTGGCCTTATCCTCACACGAGAGTTCTAGTCAATCGGAAGGGGTCATTTCCCATTTTGCTTGGCAATTCCTCTTATTGGCCAGCTACTTTGGGGTTCCTATGGTAATCCTCATAGTGAGTTTTATGGAAGATCCCAAGTACTTCCTATATTTATGGAAATAAGGGACTTATGTCCTTGATCAAGAAGAACTTGATCAAGGCCAAGAATATCACTGTTGATTCAATCACAGATCAACTTGTACCATAAGTTTATTCCCTAAAGACACCGAAGATGTTTGATTTCTTGATCAAGCTATTTGAAGATAAGAACATAATTTAGAAGATGGATTTGAGAAAACAGTTGAAGAATGTGAAGATCCAGAATGCATAACATCTTGAAGCAGTAGAAGAAGAAGTAGAGAATGTAGAAGTGGTGATAGCCACCTTGAATGGCCTCCGATGATCATGGGGTTCATTCATGAATGGAATGTGTGCTAGAAGAAAGTGATTACTTTCAGTTGACTTTAGGAAGAAGAAGAAGCTCGTCTCATAAGAAGAGAAGAAGAAATATGGGAGCAAATTGAAGATCAATTTATCACCATTCAAATAAGATCCCTCAAGCGATGAGGAATATGAAGAACTCAATTCTTGATGAACATATTATCCATATTATCATTTGGATAAGAAATTATGATAAAGCAGAATGATCAAGATGGAGTCTACCCATGAAACAAATAAAAGATAAGTATTCAATTGTCATTTCATGATATTGTTTTACATTTGATTATATTCAGTTGATGTGTTATGCATGATAGATTGTTTGCATTAATGACTGTATGCATGTGATGGGTAAGTAGCTCATGGTGTTATACAACTCTCCATTGCTACTTATCAAACCTCTTTGCTGACATATTGGATTAGTCTAGAAAGTTTCTGTGAGATATGGATGACTGTTGTATTGGCTAAACAGTCGCATGATGCATAATAATTTGTCATTATGCATATGAGTTATGAAATAGTTCTAACCATGCAACTGGTGCATTTGAATTGTAGGAAAGTTCCTGTACAAACTCCTACAAGAAAACAAGGATGAGACTTGTTCCAAAGAACAAGTGATGACAATTCAATAAAAATGAATCTGAAGCTCCCAGGGTCAGAGACACCATGATGGAAGAAAGAGCTTCAAAGAGCAGTAGATCCACCTTGAAGGATGAAGACTACCATGGGTATGAGAGATAACTCAAGATGAAGAAAATAATGCTATGAAAGAAGATATGATCAAAGAATAATAGTTGATCATGGGGAATGATGTATATGATATGATTTTGAGACATAAAGGAAAGTATGTAGTATCCTCCATATGGATATACAAGAACAAGTGTACAAAGCAAGGTTCATGATTTGCCTCAGAAATAATAGACTATGACATGACATACTCTATTGACCAGTATATATCAAGCATAGAACCACCTGTACAGAATGAAGAAGGAATATAATACTCCACTTTAGGGGGAGTGACTATAAAAGATATCTAAGTTTGACATGGTATGACATGATGGATAGCTTCCTGATGGATCGAGACTTTTGGGTTCCAACCTTCAAAGTTGAATGCAGAAGACTAGGATATGTTGATGATCTGACAAGATGAACTCATGGAAGATGTTATGATAAAAGAATACTAGAATAATGTTTGGGATATAGTACTCAAACCAGAAAGCAAGAATGTGGTATCTTACAAATGGATTTGCAAGATAAAATATGTCGTTGATAGAAGTAAGGAAAGACTTGTGGCTAGAGGTTTCTATAAGAAAGAGGGAATTAATTTTGAAGAGACACTTACTCCAGGAAGCAAGGTACACTTCCTTTAGAACTATGATGGTAGTTTCTTCCATGATGAAGTAAAGACAATCCTTCCTTAATGGTATGATTGGGGAATAGTTTTACATCGAAAGGATTTGAAGGTGAAGACAGATGGACTCATATATGTATGTTGAAGAAGGCCCTCTATGGCATGAAGCAAGCTCCCAGAGCTTGGTATGGAAGGATAGGCAGTTTCCTGTCAATTATGGGCTTTACCAAGAGTCAAGCTAATCCTAACCTTTATCTCAAGGTTGTAGAAGATGAACCTGTCATCCTGTTATTATATGTGGATGACTTATTCTTGACAGGGAAGGAGAAACAGATCATGGAAAGCAAGAAGAAACTAGCAAAATAATTTGAGATGAAAGACCTTGGGTTAATGCACTATTTCCTAGGTCTGGAAATATGACAAAGTTCAGAAGAAATCTTTCTCAACCAAGGAAAGTATGCAGTAGAGATATTGAAAAGATTCAATATGTTGGAATGCAAATCCATGGCCACACCCATGGACTCCAACTTGAAGCTTTTAGCTAATGACTCATCGGAGTTAGTGGATGTGACTCATTACAGACAAATCATTGGGTCATTAATGTACTGAACAAATTCCAGACCAGACATTTGTTTTGCTGTGAACACCTTAAGTCAATATCTTGTTCAACCAAGATGGGTTCACCTAGCAACCGCAAAACATGTGATGAGATATTTGAAAGGGACTATAGACTTTGGTCTATACTATGATGGTAGCCATGAGTATAGATTGTATGGATACACAGATGTAGATTGGGATGGAAGTATCTCAGATAGGAAAAGCACATTGGGTAGATGCTTTTGTTTGGGGTCTGCTATGAGTTCATGGTTTAGCAGGAAACAGTCCAGTGTTTCTCGTAGCACAGCTGAAGCAAAATACATAGCAGATTGCTTTGCTAAGTTCTGAAGTCATATGGCTTCAGAAGCTGATATCAGGTCTCTTTGACCTGAAGATGGATACTACAATGATTCTATGTGATAACGAGATTTGTGATGATAGAGAACCCTGTGTTCCGATTGTAACACATAAAAATTCGGTATTTCTACATGCGAGATAAGATGTAGATGATTATGTTTTAGTATTCCCATACTAAATATATAGATGATGTTTCAGTATTTATGCAGATGATGATGATTCCATATTTCCATACTGAATATGTAGATGATGATGGTTTGAATGATGATGTATTGATGAAGCCTCTATCTCGGGTAAAGTTTGAACACTTTCGAGACAAGCTTGGTGTTGCTTGAAAAGACCTTCCTTGAAAGGGGGAGTAGTGATGTTGCGGTGGGATTGTATCATCACTAGGAACTTGCCCTAAAGTGATCTGGAGACCTCAATCCTTGAGAATGAAGAGGGATTGTATCATCGCGGGACATCTATCCAAAAGTGATCCGGTGACCTCGGTCCTCAAGAATGAAGAGGGATTGTATCATCCTGGGACATCTGTCCAAAATAGATCCAGTGACTGTGGTGGGATTGCATCATCCCTAAAATTTGGTTCAAAATGTATCCAGAGGTCTCGGCCCCCGTGAATGTGGTGGGATTGCACCATCCCTGAACTTCGGTTCAAAATGTATCTGGAGGTCTCAAACCTCATGAATGTGGTAGGATTGCATCATCCCTGAACTTAGGTTTAAAATGCATCCGAAGGTCTTGGCCCCCATGAAAGTGGTGGATTGCATTATCCTTGAACCTCAGTTCAAAATGTATCCAGAGGTCTCAGCCCCTGTGAAAGTGGTAGGATTGCATCATCCCTGAACATCGGTTCAAAATGTATCCGGAGGTCTCAGCCCCCATGAAAGTGGTGGATTGCATCATCCCTAAACCTCGGTTCAAAATGTATCTAGAGGTCTCGGCCCTCGTGAAAGTGGTAGGATTGTATCATCCTTGAACTTGGATTCAAAATGGATCTGGTGACTTTGGTACTCGAGAACATGTGTTGATCATATAATTCCTAGAGGAAGGATTGTATGAGTTCCACATATGTGTTGATCCTGTAATTCCGAAAGGAAGGATCATTAGTAACTCCATAAAGACCTAAATCCCATAATTCCGAAAGGAAGGATCATTGAATTGATCCCGTAATTCCAATAGGAAGGATTTTTTGAGTTCCACAGATGTGTTGATCCCGTAATTTCAATAGGAAGGATTGTCTGAGTTCCACATCTATGTTGATCCCGTAATTCTGAAAGGAAGGATCATTGAATTGATCCCGTAATTCCAATAGGAAGGATTGTTTGAGTTCCACAGATGTGTTGATCCTGTAATTCCAATAGGAAGGATTGTCTGAGTTCCACAAATGTGTTGATCCCGTAATTCTGAAAGGAAGGATCATTAGTAACTCCGTAAAGACCTAAATCCCATAATTCCAAAAGGAAGGATTGTTAGTAACTCCGTAAAGACCTAAATCCCATAATTATGAAAGGAAGGATCATTGGTAACTCCGTAAAGACCTAAATCCCGTAATTCTGAAAGAAAGGATCATGTTGATGTTTTGATGATGTTGATGTTTTTATGATGATGATGACGTACTGATTGAAAGATCAGAATATGATGATGATGATGTTGCTGATGATGATGATGTTCTCTGATCGAAAGATCAGAATATGATGATGATGATGTTTCTCTGATCAAAAGATCAGAAGTTGCTGCTGATGATGATGTTCTCTGATTGAAAGATTAGAATATGATGATGATGCTGTTGCTGATGATGATGATGTTCTCTGATCGAAAGATTAGAATATAATGATGATGATGTTTCTCTGATCGAAAGATCAGAAGTTGCTGATGATGATGTTCTCTGATCGAAAGATTAAAATATGATGATGATGATGTTTTCTGATCGGAAGATCAGAAGTTGCTTATGATTATGATGTTGCTAATGATGATGATGTTTTCTGATCAAAAGATCAGAATGAGATGATGATGATGATGTTCCTAATTGAAAGATCAGAATGTGATGATGATGAGATCCTGATGATGATGATGCCGTGTTATCAAAATATGATGAGGATGACGTACTAATCAAAAGATCAGAATATGATGATGAGTTGATGTTAGAGTATGATGATGTTTGGTTGATGATGTTTCTGATCGAAAGATCAGAGGCTGATGATAATGATGATTCTGATTGAAAGATCAGAATGTGATGATGATGATATTTTGATGCTGATATTTTGATGATGATGATGTTGATGTTTTGATGATGTTTCTAATCGAAAGATCATAGTATGATGATGATGTTGTTACTGATCGAAAGGCCAAAGTGCTGAAGAAGATGTTGTTGATCAAAAGGTCAAAGTGTTGAAGAGGATGTTGCTAATCGAAAGGTCAAAGTGCTGAAGAAGATGTTGCTGATCGAAGCGGTCAAAGTACTAATGATGCTGAAGACTAAAGATTGAAGATGAAGACTACATGATGTTGAAAAGCTTCCAATGATTTATATATGTATCACCCTGATGATGTTGATGATGTCCTCTATCTCTCTCCTATTATTGTTGTTGTTGATGTTTTTATAAAATACCCTTCTCGTTAAAGGGGAGTGTTGAAATATTGTAACTTCAAAGAATATTCTATATGTATTTCTTTGTGGTCCTTGATGGTCCTACCGAGAGAACCACTTGTATTAATTTGTACCCCGATGCTCCTAATCGGAAGAACTAATAAGAGTCATGAGGCATTCCCCTCTAATTGTAAAGGTGGTTCATTAGCACCCTAGTGTGGTTACTTGAGCCTACATGTGTAACTTGAGCCTACATGATTAACACGAGCCTTCATGATAGATGAGTTAACTTAAGTGAATGGATGAATATAAATAGAGGTGTAGTGCTCCTCATTTAGGACACACACTCTCACTTGTTTAGCGCATTAGTGGAGAAGACAAGTAGCTGGAGAAGGAGGCGGATCAGGCTTTGATCCCCTTGCTGGTTTTATCTTTTATCTTTTTGGGGCATCTATATTGAGGAAGCTTTTGCTGGGTTTTTCCTTTTAGGGTTTTCCCAGGATAAATCTTTGTGTT
Source organism: Pseudotsuga menziesii (assembly GCA_001517045.1). Classification (NCBI taxonomy): domain Eukaryota; kingdom Viridiplantae; phylum Streptophyta; class Pinopsida; order Pinales; family Pinaceae; genus Pseudotsuga; species Pseudotsuga menziesii. The sequence continues at coordinate 18,490 of LPNX010739010.1, forward strand.
CCTTTTGTATGGTTGTGCTTGTCTATATTTCAATGATCATGTTTATATGCTTTTGTTATGAAAAATGAAATGAAATACTAATGTATTAGCTAAGCATATGAACATTTAACAAGCATACCACCATAACTTAATGGGATTGGAGTGCCCGATAAAAAGTAGTTCCAGAAATCTTGGCATTCATCCTTATTATGTCCCTCTGCGCGACATCGAGTACACCACACTTCCTCACGATGCTCTTTTCCTTTCTTGATATCCTGCAATTGGAGTGTCAAGTTTTCCATCTATGTATGGATCTGATTCATACCGATTGTATTTTCGCCAATAGGTGAAGCTTCCAACTTCATCACAATCTCCAAATCCTCACTCCCAATTGTAATATTTTATTGCATAAACGATATTATGATATGAGATAGTAATGTCGTGATGAACAATTACTTATGTTGAATATCGTAGCCTAATCATCTGATTCATCATTGTAAGGTATCTTTGTTCCATGTGTTCTTCCTTCATAGCCTTTCTTCTTGGTCGCAATAGGACTCTCTCTTATCCCTTGCCTCTTTTCTTTCCAAAACCTTTCTCCTCCTCTTGTAACAATAATTCCTTCCTCATCTTCCCTCATAGTGCAATCATAACTTCCATCCATCTACTCCGTATCATTCCATCCAACCCTCCTCTTTGTGATAGCTGCATCCTCCACACACCAGAGTTCTGCTCAGTGAAGTTCATCTTCAATATACCTTTTTTGCAAATGAGCATCTTAGTAGACAATTGTAAAGACAACAGGAACCCACCTCTTGGTCCATTGAAAAAATACCTTTCTACTTCCCTATAGGATTTAACTGTGTCAACCATGAACTCGGTGATATATCCCTCCAAGAAATTGTCAAGCCAGACTTCAACAACCCTTGATGCTTTGTTCCAACCTCTAGCAACGCCTGGATCAATTATGAAGTCCATCCAGTTGGTTCACCTCCTTGGAAATTTATCTTCTAATATGTCAATAATGCCAAACACTCATACAAGATGATCAGTAATTCAAAGAAAAAGTACTCGTGTGGACCGTCATGCATATACTCTGCTACCCACTTATCTGTCGTCATCCCAGGGTCTTGATTCTCTTTCTCAGCAAACTCTCGTAGCTTTTAGTCAAACCAGTCTTGAATTTACTATTTCATTGGATGCCAAAACAATTCCTCCCTCCTCTTCGTACTAAGGTCTCCACAAAAGAACCATTTGTTGACACAAATCCAGTTGACAGGGGTTCGCTCTCTGTCGACACCCAAACCATTTGCGATCTCCCTAAGCACCAGCCCAGACATATTTTGTCCTGTCCAACAACACCTACAGAGTAGATAACGTCTCACTCGAGATGTATGAGGGAGAGATAACAGAACCAAGTTTCTATAGTATGAAGGAGGATCATGTGTCTACTTATCAATTTAGCACAACATCATTCAACGGATCTAATCATCCAGATTATTTATTAACAGAATCACATCATCAATCAATATATCATTAACATAACTGAATCACAACAAAAAATTGAAGCGCAACCAGATCTAGTAGTATATCATCATTCATAGTAGAGAAACAACACATCGTTCCTAGATACACATTGCATTCCATTTTGGATTGCAGAAAATAGGAAAACAAGAAAATAGGAAAAGACACAATGATTCTGCTCAATCTCCATCATGTCATATTAACCTTCGCAGCAAAAAATAGATTCTCCAATTTGAACTTTTCTTCATCTAACATACACATATTCAAAAAGTTCTAAACAGAGAAGACTAAGAAAAATTGGGCAAAAATCCAGCCGAAGAAGAATTAACACTTGTAATTCTACATCTATTTATAGGCTCGCACCTTTACATTTGTGGTCCACTTAACTAACTTCATAACTACTTATTAACAGAATCTACAAAATAATGACCACAACCCACATAATGCAGTCCAAATCTACAAAATATGGCCAAAATACATAAAATATTGTAAATCCAACTTGCACGGCGTTTTCCACCTTGCACAGCATCCACAATGCTGCGAAAATAACTTACCCCAAAACTTCCTACCAACATAACTTCTCCCTTATTTGCTTCATTGTCAATGGCTAGAAAATCTCCTTGAAGTTTTTTAATCTGTTGTCGGTGTACCTTGTTCTCCACATTCTCGCCTTAGATGATTTTCAATTTTAGTTTGTGTGGACTACAATTTAGATACTTTCAAAGTATCCTTCAACAAATCACTATAAATGACCTCCCTAGTCTGCTTGTCTAAGTGGATCATGTCAGGAACTTGGATATATTTTAAGTTGAAGCTCATTTTTGCTATTTTGTTCTTAGTGGCAACTTCTAAGTTCAAAGTATTCTTAACATGATATTTAGAAATCACTAAAGAGACCTATTTACTGGAAATTTTCCCAACATCTACATATAATTTTAAATATTCATTTAAGGATGTCTCCCTATCATCTTTATATTTATCATATAAATTAGCTCTGGATTTAAATTTATTTGTTGATGTCTCAATAACCTTTGATAATTCATACTATTGCATTTCAAAAGATGGTCCCTTGATCTTTACCTGCTTTTTCTTACTTTCAACTTTAACAACTTCAACCAATTCTCCTTCAACTTCAAGCTTCTTCCTTTTAGTTGTTTTTGAACTCCCTTCTTCTTTTGTTTCAATGGCATCTAAAAAAATCCTTTTACTTGTTACCTCTGGAATGCTTGCAATGGGAGTGACAATCCTTGTTGCTTGTACCACAACCAATGGATTTTCCTATGAAACTTATGCATTCTTCATTGTTGATGGATAATCCAACCAATCTTATTTCTCATCCAACCCTTTAACCACCTGGTGCTCAAAATCCTTATTCTTATTCACTTGTCTTCTTATTGAGATAACATGTTGTGGATCATAGTTCACTGTAAAAGTTGTTTTAAAATCCATATCCCTTAGTAAACTCTCACCTACAGGAAGTGCAACTTTATTCTTTATAATAAAAGGTCCATTTACCCAAGGAAATTTGAGTTATGAATCTTTCTTGAAACTGATCAAATGTTCATTTTTTTACTATCAATTGATGTCTTACCGGCTCCAAAGAAAATACTCTAGGATTAATGAAAGATGGAAAAATATATGGCTCATGAGTAAATCCATACACTCTGATAATGGTATGTTCTTCTAATAGGAACCAGAATCCTATTTTCCTATCTGGGGAAAATTTTAAAGCTTCTTTCATTTGTGGTAGTACTCTGGGTAATTTAGTTTGAAAGAAAACTTTATAAACCCATGCCATCAACATGTTCATATATTTAAAGGAGTTACTACTGATCTCTGCTGTAAGTGCCATTTATAGAACCTGTATATTTTCCTCATAGAAAATTAAGAACATTCTTATCAGGTAAGATTGAAATTTGAAATCCCTGGTACTGTGGAAATTCACTAATTGAGAGTGAATTATTTCAGATAAGGATTCATCAAATTTGAGGAATGGAGGTGAAAGAGACCGAGACTCGAACTGACTTATAATGACTTTAAACAAGAGACTTATTAAGAACTTAGGAACATATATGTCTATGTCCAAACCTAGGAACTGACTTAGCATTAAAACAATAAAATTTGTTTCTTGATTGAATAGGTTTACATCTAGGGGAGATAGCTAGTTATCAAGGGATACATATGACCTGAAACAGTTGGATAAGAGGTTTGTTTTTTCTCAATGGTAGCATGTCTGAAGGACTGGATTAGGTCTTCTTCACTGAAATCATCATGGTTTTGGGTGAAAGTTGTAGTGACAACAAGAGAGTCTCAGAAAACAAGTGCATTAATAATACATACAATCTTGGTTTTAGCTGAATCCATTATTACCCTCTTAGAAGAGGAATAATTTGATGCGCACCAATCAATGAAATCTGGAAAGCTAAGGGTTTGGTCTGGACATAAAAATACAAATGAGCCTGGAAGACATTGGGAAAGTCAGTACTCTAGGCTTTAAAAGAATCATATTTGTTTCTAATTGGTGAATAGGGATGAAATACTTAATGGTATAAATATTTTTCCATCTCTATATTCAAATACTTCATCTATTTTCTAAAATTCCAGGGCCAGAGCCTCTAATTCTCCTCCACTATCCATGTTTAAATACTAGTAAGCGGGTAAAAATGTGGCCTACCTCGCAAACTGACAGATATATGGGTATTTGTCTGACTTGGCTTTGTGCACACATAACAATTATTTCTTCTCCCAGTATCCAGGAAAAATCCCTAGCTACGTGTTAATGCACCTTCCTTCCATCAAAGGGATAGAAGGATAGAGTCTACACTGAGGGAATGAGCTGCAACAGATTGTTAGAAAAAACAATGAAGAAACATACAGAAAATACAAACTGAAAAAAAAAATGATGGGATAATATACCTTCCGATCTATTTTAAAAGGGGGCCACCATGCCCAACATCAGATAAACGCCTCTCCACAGGCTAAGATAGCGTGGAGGTTAAATCAACACACAAGGGAATGAGAAAATGGGGGAAATGGAGTGGTGGGGGTGAATATATTGATATTAATGGTCTCTCAAGGTAATCATGTGAGTATAATAATGACAGGAAGGAAAGAGTCATGTGTGATGGGGAACTCCACTCCTCTATTTATAGTTTTTTCTCTCCTTTTTAGGGTTTTAAGCCCCTGGTTAGGGTTTTGGGCCCTAACTAGGGTTCTAATCCCCCTCTCTCATGTTTTTGGCTCCTTTTTGGGTTTTTAGTCCCTCTTATGGGTTTAAGGCCCTTTTTGGGGTCTTTAGCCCCTTTGTGGAATTTTTAGCTCCATTGTGAGCTATTTTGGCTCTTTTGGTGGCGTTTTAAGCCCTTTTTTTATTATTTTTGAGACTTTGAGAGAAAAACATAGGTTGAACATGGGTGTGAAGGTAAAAAGGGTTAGGAAATGGATGTCTACATATGGTGTAGGTTATATGGAGCAAGTTAAGCAATTTTCCCCCCTGATGTGTGAGGGCAGGAGCTCATCGTATGGCTGACATACATCATTGGATCTTGGGGATAGTGGAGAGACCTATCAAGAAGCAGTGATTCCTCGTTCGAGAAATCATAGAATTTGGTTTTGCATTAATGTTGGTTCCCATCAATGGGCGAGATAAAAATAATATGTGACATGTATATGGACGAGGAAGGCATACCCATGATTGTAACTATGCCAAAAGAATAATGTGATCAAGGCTCTAAAATGTAAGAGCCGATCATATACAACTGTTGTTGCATAATGATGGCATCAATGAGAGGCTGAATACAATACTGATATGAAGAAATGATACATCAGACCCATGGTAGTCTCATAGCATGCAAATATATTTACAACTAATGACCTGGTGCATCTAGAAGTTAACATAACTGTAGGGGCTTACTAACAAGGAGTCAGAGTCTCTGTGGTACAATATGCTGCATCAATCATGAATCTATATAGAAGCACTGCTTTGGGGGCTTCTAATCACTATCTCCAATGCAAACCAAAACTCACAAGGGACATGAACCTGTCTAGGTCCCTTGATAAACTCATCAATGTGCTAGAGTCAGGTGATAACTGTGTTCTTCGACCAAATACTACATGGACCAATACCCTGTATGAATCTCAAAGGTGCGATGACATTGCTAAAGTCGAGCATGTGAGACACAACCATCCCAAGAGGGACTAAGGACTGCTCTCAAGTGGTCCAAGGAACTCATAATAAGGTCAATGAAACCAGGATACATGGGTGTTTGGTTCTATCCTCTAGAATAGATTTGTTTTCGTCGACAAAGGGAGACCTGTAACTAACCAAGGCAATAATGTTTCCTTGACCAGAAGTGCAAGGGTGATAACCAAATATGTGGGACAATATGGGGACTGAATCAGTGAGTGGGGACACAGGGTTAGGGAATCACGGGGGACTCAAACTTCCTTTGTTTAGAATATGATGGCAGGGATGACTTGACAACAAACAAAACTCACTCAAGGGAGGGGGATCATAGCTGTAATACTGGGAATGTAACTGCAAATGGGAAATACTTGGAGGGGGGTAACTTTAAAATTTTGATATCCAAGGGATCTATTACCACCTAAGTTTTACTTAGTGGTTTTTTATCAAGTGAGCCTGGTGAACCGAACAAAGATGATTTGTTCGGACTTCAAAAGACCTTCAAAAGTGCTTTTGAGAAGTGATTGTTGTACTATATCACATGTTCATACCTCATAGGGGAGTTGTAATAAAATGTTCTAGCATGATAGTGTGTATAAAAGACTCAGTCTCTTAGACTTTATTTGACAATCTGATCATCCTAGGGTGTTTTTTCCCTTGGTTATTATTGGTTGTTGAATAAACGACTGGTAATTTCTGAGTTTTTCACTCAATACCTCCAAAGTTGGGGTGGTCGGCTTGGAATTTAGGCCTATTGAGGTTATTAGAGTCAATGTGTCAATGTATACACATGCCAGGCATTATGGTCGAGTCATATGAACATGTCTAAATCCCCCTAGGTTCTATTTTTTTTTAATTTTTACAGTTTTAATTTTTCCAAAACTTAGGCTATTTTTTAATAGTCTAAATGGAAAAATTGGTTTTGTAATAAAGTGGGCTCATAAATCAGTTTCAGTCATGGGGGTGCTCATTTTCTAGCTCAGAGCACCATGTAAACCCATAAACCCACTTTGCCTAAGTTTTGAGTGTTTTTCCCATCACTCAGGTCATAAAACCCTAAAAATCAAGTATTGATTATTTTAATTAATAAATTAATTCAATAATAGAGAAAACCCCAAATCCTAAATCAGTGGGATTTGCTCTGATTTGACTGAAATCACTCTCATCTACTTGAGATTGACTCGAGCTGACCATTCCTTGATAGAAGGAAGTGATCTAGGCTGAACTGGGAGTGCACCACCTCATGCAATCTTGGGAATTGTACCCTCTCTCTCTCCTCCACACATGTAGGCCCATTTGGATGAGTTTTGGTGGTTGTTTCAGTTAACAAGTTGAGGTGTCATTCCAATCAGCTCTCCAATTGATATTTGCACTTAGTGAGACTTAGAATAGGCTTAGTTAGACTCAGATCAAGCTCAGATTCACTCCACATCCAGCTGTAGTCTCTCTCTCCTTGGGAATTGCACCCCCCTAGGCTAGTTTTCCTATTTTTGCTATAAATAAAGCTCAGTTTTCCTATTCCAAGCTAGTTAGAGCTGGATTGAAGAGATATCCCTCCTATTAGGGTAAGAGATCATTCTAGTTTGATTTATTCTCTTACTGTTCTCTTGTTTCAGATCTCTTGGAGTTGCATGTATTTTAAGTTTAATTGCATGCTTTCTAATTGTGTTTTTCCAACAACACCTATGTTTTAACCATCTGTTTGTGCAAGGATTTCTAATTTGCAGGTCATCTCACTTGTAGAATGGGTTGAGATAGTTTGCATATTCCTCATCTTCAGGATATTTTTGAGGACATAGTCCCTCGATGTTCCACCAAAGCAGACTCCAAAGCCGAACATTCCTAGGCTTCCAGCACTCTTTCTCTTTCTTCTTCCTCCTAAAAATCAATTTTTTCCCTGGTTACTTTTTTACAAGCTTTGATATTATTCAGATCTATTATTTTAAAGTAAAAATTAACATAGATATATTGTCTCAAGGCTCATAATCTAGATCTCATTCCTAAAAAGTTGTATAAGCATTCTAGATCTAGATTTAGTTAAATTGTCTGTTTTCCATGGCAATTTAAAGAGAATCCATAGTTTGCATGCATTAGATTTTCTATTTCTAGTTTAAAATATAAAATCCATAAATCAGTGCACATTACATTGGCTTCCCCAAAGGCAAGCCAAGACCCCAAGGAAAGCTTGCTTTCCTTGGCTAGATCTAGATTTAGTTAAATTGTCCGTTTTCCATGGAAATTTAAAGAGAATCCATAGTTTGCATGCATTAGATTTTATATTTCTATTTTAAAAGATAAAATCCATAAATCAGTGCACATTACATTGGCTTCCCCAAAGGCAAGCCAAGACCCCAAGGAAAGCTTGCTTTCCTTGGTTCTGTTTTCACCGTTTTAACTAGTTTTAACTTAGTTTTTTTTGGTTTAAAGTAGGCTGACCCAAAGGTACTTTCAAAGTTATTTTGGGAATATTTCATTCCAATAATCTCATTTTTTTTTAATCTGGTATAATAGAAATAGGAGAAGCTGTTGTCTGGAAGTGGCTTTTGGGCCATCCGAATCCCCCCAGGGGTCTCTCTTTTTTACTGTAATATTTAATTTTGGAATTTTGTAAAGCCTTGGTTTCATTATAATTTGATTTATGTTGTATTTAAAAAACATAAAAATTAAAGCTCAATGCATCTAGCAACTCCACCGTCTAGCATCCCTCCAAGAATTTCTATCCGAAGAAACCATCAGTAATTATTCAATCCTCTCCCTGATCCCGAAAGGTTTATTAGAGAAATATTGAATAGTAAGACTTCTCATAGAAACCTTTAAGATTTAGGAGACCAATCCCTCTTAGATATCCATCACATATTTGTAGAGAGTCATGTTCACCAATCTCAATAAATGACAGAATTCTTCAAACCCCTTGACTTTTCTCAGATAGCAGGTGCTCCCCATGCCATTCAAAAAGATGCTATCAAGAAGCTCCCCATATTTTAGGGCAATAATGCCATCACTTCCAAGTCTCACCTTCAAAAGTTTGAAAAGCGCATGGTTAGTTATTGTAATGATGCTTCCCATGACCATGACAATGTCAAAATGAAGCTCTTTGCTTTATCCTTAGAAGATGATGTTGAAGAATGGTACCTTGACCTAGATGATGATTCATATAAAACTCATAGTGAATTCCAAGATGGTTTTAGGAAGAAATGGGGAGAAAAGAAGGAACCAAGACATCTGCTTGCTACCCTTTATAGCATAAATAAGATGGAGAATGAAACCATGGATGAATTTAACACTAAATTCAAGCATGTGGTTATGGACCTTCCTAGAGACATCAAGCCAAAAAAATTCCTCTATCCTCATATCCTACATTGAATCCTTCACCGATGACTTAAGGTACCAGTTGAGAGATAAAGAACCTGTCGATTTGAAAACTACCCAAGAATTGGCTAAGAAAATAGAAAAGAATATGCAATATTCAGGCAAGTGCAACATTCCAGGTTACATTGGGGGAAACACTTCCTACAACAAAGAGACCAAGGATAAAGCTATTGAATCATAAGAAAAGGGAACTACTAAAGATCCCATGGAAAAGGTGTCGGACATGATAAAAACCTTGGTTACTAGTCAAAAACAAATGATGGCCAATCATACTACACAAGTGAATGACATGCAGAATAGATTGATCACAATGGAAAGGGATAATGGACCTAGGAAATTACAGCCCAAGAAAAATCATATGTATCAGAAGAAATCCCCTCAGCAAGAGCCTAGGAGTCCAAAATAGTTATACTCAGCTAACATGGTAGAAGAAGTACTTAAATGCAAATCAAGTCATGGAACATGGACTTACCGAGGTCAGTAGTCAGGAAACAACTTCAAGCGAGCCTAATCATGTATACATGGTAGGCTAGGCCTACCCTTTGTCACCAACTAAATAGTACAAACCTAAGGATGAAACCATTGCAGAATCTTATAGTGAAACTTATGATGAAAACCGTAATGTGCATGATGGTACTCCTATGTGTTCTCCATATAATGATAACAATCTGGAAGGTTTACTGCCTTGTGACCTTTTTTCTAAAGAAGATGAGTATGAAAATGAGGACAAGTATAACTTGGAGCATGATACAAGTGACGAAGACTCTTGTATGTCTGACAAAGATGTTGATAATGAACCATAAACTTTGGATGGTTTTGTCGATTCTCTTGTCTATGGCATATATAAAGGAGAGAGCATGGACCTTGAGGCCTTGGGAAATTTTGATATGGAAAAGGAGCATGCAGTTCATCCATATGATCAGTCTAAGCCATATATCAGAATCAGTAATGAAGACAAAGAGAACTTGATATCAGAACTTGATATCAGCAATGGGGAATCAATCACATCTGACATAGATGGCAGTGATGACTATTGGAATTTTTGTGAATATCTTATTGAGAATCCCATTTATGCTATTTCCAGTTAGGGGAGTGTCTATTTAGAAATTTGTGGAATTCCAATCTACTATACTTCCATAGAAGGAAGTGTGGATCTAGAGACCTAGGAAAATCCTAGTATGGAAAATCAGCATTCAAAACTCTTATATGATCATTCAGAGTCATATCATGCAGAGCCACACAAAGGTATCAATAATGAAGACATTGAGAAGTAGTGCTGTGAAAAAACAGATGTGATCTAGTTAGTAGAATATTAGTCTCAACTATCATCTTCACATATAGAGTTTCCTTATGATTTGGAGCCACTTGGGGCTTATACATTGAGTTATCATTCAGTAAGCCTTGATGATCAGTATGATGGTGTAGTAAATTTGCTTCATCATTCTGATTTGTACATCAACCCTATCTAGTCATGGATAGAAGCAACCTGTGGAAGCACTTACCAGTTTGGGAGGAAGTTTGCCAACATTATTCATGCCTATGATTTCCCATCCATCCCGCCCCTTCTGAATCGTCACACAGGTTTTCATTTTCTGAATAAGTATCCTTACTTTGGCTGGTAAACAAAGACAAGGTAATTTTTTTATGTTAATAAAATTATTAGGTGGTTACATTGGATTTTTTATTACACCTAACCTTTTCATATCATGCTTAGAGTAGAAAAGTAAGCTCCTTGAAAGAGAGCATTTACTTTCCACATTTATGTTTTGTACTTGGCTATAATAAAATTTTTATTTCATTAGTTAGTTACATTTATTTTGTTTAAATAAATCAGCTTAATGGTTCATTTGGATTTTATATAAAGCTTGTGCTACTAAGGTTTTCTTGTCAAGTTGAGATGTTTTTACAGGGTGTATAAACCAGAGATTCTGGTGTTCTTGGATCCTCTCCTTGCCCTATGACCAAATCGACCACACATCCCGCAGTTGGAGCTAGATGTTACCACTTAAGTTGTACTTAGTGATTTTTTATCAAGTGAGCCTAATGAATCGAACAAATATGATTTGTTCAGACTTGAGAAGACCTTCAAAAGTGATTTTGGGAAGTGCTTGTTGTACTATATCACATGTTCATACCCCGTAGGGGAGTTGTAATAAAATTTTCTAGCATGATAGTGTCTATAAAAGACTCAGTCTCTTAGAATTTATTTGTCAATCTGATCATCCCAGAGTATTTTTTCCCTTGGTTATTATTGGTTGTTGAATAAACGACTGATAATTTCTAAGTTTTTCACTCAATACCTCCAAAGTTGGGGTGGTCGGCTTGGCATTTAGGCCTATTGAGGTTATAAGAGTCTGTGTCAATGTATAAACATGCTAGGGATTATGTTTGAGTCATATGAACATGTCTAAGTCTCCCTAGGTTTTAATGTTTTTTAATTTTTAAAGTTTTTTAAAGTTTTTTAAAGTTTTAATTTTTCCAAAACTTAGGATATTTTTTAATAGTCTAAATGGAAAAATTGTTTTTGTAATAAAAGTGGGCTCAGAAATCAGTTTCAGTCATCAGGGTGCTCATTTGCTAGCTTAGAGCACCATGTAAACCCATAAAGCCATTTTTCCTAAGTTTTGAGTGATTTTCCCATCACTCGAGTCGGAAAACCCTAAAAATCAAGTATTGATTATTTTAATTAATAAATTAATTAAATAATGGAGAAAACCTGAAATCCTAAATCAATGGGATTTTCCCCGATTTGATTGGAATCATTCTCATCGGCTTGATATTTACTGGAGCTGACCATTCCTTGACAGAAGGAGGTGATCTGGGCTGAACTGGGAGTGCACCACAGAATGCAATCTTGGGAATTGCGCCCTCTCTCTCTCCTCCACATGTGTGGGCCCATCTGGATGAGTTTTGGTGGATGTTTCGGTTAACAAGTTGAGGTGTCAGTCCGATCAGCTCTCCAATTGATAATTACAACTAGTGAGACTCATATTAGGCTCAGTTAGACTCAGATGAAGCTTAGATTCACTCCACATGCAGCTGCAGTCTCTCTCTCCTTGGGAATTGTGCCCCCCTGGGCTAGTTTTCCTATTTTTGCTATAAATAAAGCTCAGTTTTCCTCTTCCAAGCTATTTAGAGCTGGATTGGAGAGATGTTGCTATTGTATTGTGTACTAATTTTGTAATAACGAATATTTGGAGTAAAGATCTATGGTGTAATGCATTTCATGTGTGGATGGCGATTGTCAAGTGCTTATAAGGTATAATCTGTATTATTGATCTTTTCTTTTTGTTGGTTAATTGTTGTCCTTGAAGGAGAGAGATCCCTCCTATTAGGGTAAGAGATCATTCTATTTTGATTTATGCTCTTACAGTTCACTTGTTTCAGATCTCTTGGAGTTGCATCTATTTTAAGTTTAATTGCATGATTTCTAATTGTCTTTTTCCAGCAACACCTATGTTTTAACCATCTGTTTGAGCAAGGATTTATAAGTTGCAGGTCATCTCACTTGTAGAAGTGGTTGAGATAGTTTTCATATTCATCATATTTAGGATATTTTTCCGTACATAGTCCCTTGGTGTTCCACCAAAGTAGACTCCAAAGCCCAACATTCCCAGGCTTCCAACACTCTTTCTCTCTCTTCCTCCTTCTAAAAATCAAAATTTTACCTAGTTAATTTGTTTACAAGATTTGATATTATTCAGATATATTATTTTAAAGTAAAAATTAACATAGATCTATTGTTTCAAGGCTCATAATCTAGATCTCATTCCTAAAAAGTTGTATAAGCATTCTAGATCTAGATTTAGGGAAATCGTCCGTTTTGCATGGCAATTTAAAGAGAATACATAGTTTGCATGCATTATATTTATGTTTCTATTTTAAAAAGATAAAATCCAGCAATCAGTGCACATTACATTGGCTTCCCCAAAGTCAGGCCAAGACCCCAAGGAAATCTCGCTTTCCTTGGTTCCGTTTTCACCGTTTTAACTAGTTTTAACTTAGTTTTTTTTGGTTTAAAGTAGGCTGACACAAAGGTAATTTCAAAGTGATTTTGGGAATATTTCATTCTAATAAGCTTGCATTTTTTAGCAGGAATAACATAAAGAGGAGCTACTATTTGAAAGTGCCTTTTGGGCCATCCGAATCCCCCCAGGGGTTTCGCTTTCTTACTGTAATATTTAATTTTGGAATTTTGTAAAGCCTTGGTTTCATTATTTATAAGAACCAATAGGATTTAGATAATTTTTCTGATATTGTAACTGCTGATAATAATAAAAAATTTCTTAATAGGATCTTTCGAGCCCATTCCCCATCCTCCCAGGGGGGATTTGCGTCCTTTTTTCAGGTTTTTGCAATTTCTTATTTTTATTTGCTCTAGATTAGTTTCATTGATGTAGAATAATATTATTTGATTAATTTATCATATATTCCATATTACAGTATCAAAGTAACTTTAATACTTACCCCACGACTTCCCGATTGACCCGAAAGGGGAAAGAGACGCATGGTAGGACTAATTAGAAAACCTGAGGTTTTCTTCTTTTTTTCTGCTTATATTTAGTTTCTATGAACAATAATTCTAAACTCAACCCCCTCCTTGATTCCCTGATTGAGGTCCACTAGGACCGAAAGACTTTCCTGGAGGGTTTTTCTTTGTAAAAAACACATCCTTTAAAATTTACTAAAATTGACAAGACTCCAGTGTGTATGCTCTGCAATTGGATGTGGTTCATCTGATCAGTAAAGCTGCATCATAAGAAACATGAGTGACAAGATTAATTAGTTTTCACCTTCCCCAATAAACCACCATTAGGAAAAAATCCAAAGCCTCGATCAAACTGTAAATGGCGCCGATATCTATTACACCTTCGTGTGTATTATGAACACAGTCTCAGAGACTCCATTTAGCCCACACATTCCTTGAGGGACCCCTGAAGGTTTACTTTTGGACATACTCCAAGTACCCCCTGGGTATATCTAGAGTCCCCCCGCCTAATTTAATTCACACATCTTTTCACATTAATTTAAAATGTACCAAGATACAATTGCACAACATTCACTCCAGCACTTGCAAGAACTCTTAATTATTTTTTACTCCATTTTAAGGCACTCGTAAAAAAATTATTTCTTTCAATCTATATGTGACTGGGTGTCATTTTGTGCTTACTTGTAATTATCTCATCATGTTATTTGTTGTTTACAATTGTTAAATTAAAACTCCTAAAAAACTTACTCTTTTAATACGATCATTATCTAAGTAACCAGCCTTAGTAACTCGTAGGTTCTACCCCCCTTGGCTTCGTTAGGAGTTTTCCTGAATGGAGGAGTCAAGAACAAGGTGACATCCTTGACTCAAGACTTTCCCCCAAGGACACACCAAGTGGCTTGAATATTTCTACCATGTACCCCCCCAGGTGTGTGAAAGGTGGCAACAGGATCCAAGGAAGAATCATCGCATAATACTCTTAACAAAGGTGAACCAATGGGGGAATGCTGCTGAACTGCAACATATGGGGTGGTGCCAAAAGACACCATTATGGTACAATATAGTGTATTTTTAGCGAGCCCGAGAAGGTAAATGCTCGATGGTGCTTTCAATTTTAGAGAGTTTGCAAGCATAAGAAGAATCTGGAGGGGTCTCTTTTTTGTTGATAGTCTCCTGTGCCTGAAAAATGATAAAAGTGTATAGAGGAGAGCTCACCTACCCTTATTAGGGGATGAGAGACTTATTTATTGTTGGTATTCCAGTTAGGCCAGAAAGGGTTAAACCTATACTAACTGGATGGTCATTTAAATACTTTTATGAGCATGAACGAAACTAAGTTTGCTCGACAATATTTTCTTGATGAGAAGGATGGAAAGGAGCTTAAAGACAACCCATAGTGACCTTTTTCGTATAGTTTAGTCCTGATGCATGAGAAAGAAAAAAAGGATGCAAAGGGAAATACTCCAGGCTTGAGTGTGCCAGCGTGGTCCTTTTCTTATGGTGGTCTACATAGTTCGCAAAAGGAGATAAACAAGGCTATGTAGACCCCCTTTCCAATACTTTAATGAGTGGGAAAGGAAGAAAGTGTGATTGACGATCTTTTCATTCATTTAGGAGTAAGAAAAGAGCTTAACATAAACTCCATTATGGTCAACCAAGCCAAGGGGAACTAATGGTGCCCCATGGTGGGACGATGGAAAGGTGGCCAAAGGTGGCCAACCATTCAGTATCAATGGAGAAGATGTCTCTTGAACATGCCAATACATACATAAGAATACTTGCATGAGTCACACAAATCAAGGTGACTTATGAGAAAAGGTCCAAAAAATCAGGTGCTATATTGAGCATTCAAATGAGAGGATGATATGATATTCTCACCACATGTACAAGTGCAGAGAAATTTATATGCCAAATACATGCAAAAAGAGGTGACTTCCAGGAAATTGTTCAAAAAATCAAGTATTAAACATGAGACAATGGTCTCATCAAAATACAGAGGGAAAAAAATTGAAATCAATGATGCAAACGGTGTCTCAAATGGACTCTAGATGGCTTTGCAGTGATCGAAAGAAAAATAGACCTAATGAGGCCTATAAATAGGGGGGGAACATGATAAGGGTCATTGTTACTATTCAGGATTGAGTTGGAGTGGAGGACCCCAGACTAATTTCACTGATTTCTTCTGTTTCAACCGGTGATTTTTTGAGATGCGACTTGCAGGTAAGACTACTTGCAAAAATCATCTCTTTCAATGGTTTGATTTGTTGCTTTTCCAATCTAAGGGCCATGGTTGGCCTACCAGGGATTCTTCGAGCCAGTTCACTCATTTCGAGGCCAAATAAGTGATTAGTTTTCTCTTTTTGGCCATATAGAAGTGACTCAGTTGCTTCTGTTGGGAAAAAAGGTGCAACTTGAGGTCACTTCTGTCTGTCCTAAAGGAGTGACTTAGTTGCACCTGTTTGGCCCAAATGAGCGAATTGGTTGCTGGTTTTGGTTAGCAAGGACCGACCTTGCCCTGAGATGGAGTTTTTTCCTCTAGTTGTGTCTGATGGGGACTTGGTTACTATGCAGGATGGATCCACCAGTGTGGCGGGAGTGAGGTTGCAACAACCTGCGAAGGGATGTTGCAAGAAACGCAGGTGTGCATGATACACTAGCCCGTTTTGGGATACTCAAGTTCATGGAAGTGCCTCTGATGAATTCCTTGCAATTACTGCTTGATACCTTAGTGGGTTTCTGGGATGTTCAGGGGGAGTGTCTTTTCATACAGGGGCAGTGTATCGGGATTATGCTGCGAGATGTGTACTTCCTTACCGGGCTCTCGATGTTGGGAGTGATTGACGATATGGCGCCAAAACTCTCACATGGGGAGACTATGGAGGAGCTCTATGAGAGGCACTATTATGCCTTTGCATATGTGCATGGCTCCTTTATTTTGATGTATGGCATTGAGAGTATTTCAACTCGTGCAATTACAGCGATGGTGTTGTTTATATTGGGTTCATCTGGGAACCACAAGGTATCTAGGGGGCAACTCCAGATGGTGGAGAGCGCTATGGGGGGAACATACTTTGGATGGGCCAAGATGTACTCGTTCATGGTTTGGTGTGCCTTGAACCATGCCAAGTTGATTGGTGGTGACTTTTGTTTTTCTTCCTTCCTCTTCTCTTTCTTCTTTGAGAGAGTTCTAACCCTCCGACCACACATACCAGTGCGGGATGGTGGGCCTCGAGAGCCGCGGATGTGTCAGTGGTGTGAGATGATGTTTCATGAGGGGGGCAGAAGAGTGGGTTGCTTATTCACTCAAGTGATGCTATATTAGTGGAGGCATATCCCAGTGGTGATTGAGGACTACCCATATGCTATGATGGATTACCAGGTGTTCCCGGAGATGCCCCAACCTCCAGGCTAGGCCTGGGGACCAGATGGTATGTATACATGATGTTTTATGTGTTTAAACTCATATATAGAGTATTTATATTATTGGTATCTATTTGATATATTGGGACTGATGACATCCTTGAGTGCATGTGCAGATATTGGTCCTCACCCACCAGCTGGGTACGAGCGACGGATGGGTATCGTAGAGGGCTTGGAGCCACCCGTAGCGGGACGTAGGACAAGGAAAAAGAATACACCTGAGCTTTAGAAGTACATGGAGTGCTTATTGGAGGGATAAATAGACAATGAATCATAGCATCTCGACGATGACCTTATTGCCACCTACTACCATGCTCCTTGTGAGTGGATTCCTCTGATGAGGAGGATTGCCATTGCCGTTGAGTATGTACGAGTGACGACGTGGAGAGATGTGCCCATGGGTGACGAAGAGGACTCCGAGGAGGAGGAGGGGGATAAGGAGGAGGATTCCAATGAGGATACCAAGACATAGGATTAGGAGGATGAGTCCAACTCTAATTAGCATCTTGTGGTGCTGCCCCTAGTGCATTGATGCACTTGGGATGTTTTGTACCACTATGTATATTCCTACTGAGAAAGCTTGCATAGCTTCTCATTTGTATTAGACATATTGTGACATGAAATATATATATATATATATATATATATATATATATATATATATGATTTTGATGCACGTGGATGCACTTTTATGGTTTTATGTGTGAGTCTTTTTATGATGAAAATGACTATATGATGTATGTTACATATGTATGCATGATGATATGGTTATGCATGATGCCATTTTTATATGCTTCCTATATGCGATGATTAATATGGCATTCTAGAGTATCATTATCCATTTGATATGCTACACTATTGAGGCTTTTGGGAACATGTGTGAATATAATGGATTCAAATTCTCTAACCATCTATTTATTGCGCAGGAATTTTCTAAAAAGGCTAGGATCATGTACCCAGTAGCGATTGTTCAAGTAGGAGACAAGCAACTAGGAGTTTAAGAAGACATCAAGGTGACCAATACCCAATTGGAGGGTGGCATACAAGAGGCCATTAAACCATCATACTCATCCTAGTTGTTGGTTGCAATGCCTATTCGCATTCTGTCAATATGGATCAACTCATGTGATGGGGAATAGATAACCCATGCAGCCGAGGTGAGATTTGGAGACCGTCTGCTTGCTCCATTAGAAAATCTAGTGTAGCAACGTGAGGTAGGATCCATATGGAGAAATTAAGGAAGCAATGTGTAAGACTCATTTCAAGAAATATGTAAAACAAAAAAGAACAAATTATATTACAAGTGACTCATTATGGTGATGTTAAGCATAAAATATCTTGAGGTAGAGCCCGTTGTAGGGGTTCTTCAAGAGTTGTCCATCCAAGTCGGAAAGAATGTATGCTCCCTTACTGAGGTAGTGGAGAATGACATATGGTCCATACCACATTGATTTGAACATCCCTTTTCCTAACTTATCATTGGCTTGGTCATAAACCAGGACCATATTGCTTTCGCTAAAGGTGCAAGGGTGGATATGGGAGTCGAAATACGACTTCAACTGGGTTTTGGCTGCTTCAATGGCTTGGAGAGTAGCATGACAGTCCATACTAGTTTGTTCAAGTAGGAGAAGGAATTCTTCTAGAGGTGAAGTATCGGGAAGTAATTCCATGACGAGGGAAAGTGACGAGATCTACCACTCTATGGGGAGTACTGATTCAATGCCATATACCAGATGGAAAGGGGTGAAGCCGGTGGAGGTCTTTGTGGACGTGTGATAAGCCCATAGGGAGGAAAATAACATGTGGTGCCAATTGGTTTTGTGGTTTCCAACCATCTGCTGAAGCATGGTCTTAAATATTTTATTGACCACTTCGACTTGGCTGTTTCCTTGGGGGTAGGAGGAGGATGGAAACTAGTGCTCAAACTTCAACATGGTTGAAAGTTCTGTCCAAACAACGTCTTCAAAATGTTTACCATGGTCTAAGACAATCTATTGGGGAATGCCAAAATGTGTAATGACGTGGTTGAATAAAAATCGCGCCACCATTTCAGCTTTGCAATTGAAGGTGGGCATGGCCTCGACCCACTTGGTGAAGTAATTGATGACCATGGTAATGTATTTATGTCTGTCGACTGAGGTAGGAGTGATAGTCATGAATTTGATCGCCCATTTGCAGAAGGGACCAACTGTGACCACGGGGTGTAGTGGTGCAGTGGGAGTCCTTGATTTTGGGTCAAAGAGATGACAGTTGTGATAGTATTTGACTTCCTCAATGCAATTAGTGAAAACAGAAGGCCAGAAATAGCCAGCACGTAGAATATTTTGAGAAGTCACCAAACCGAAGAGGTGTCCTCGTAGGCTCCACTATGACAATCATTGAGGACCTGTTTAGCTCATCACGAGTGAGGAAATGGCCTAATATAATGTCAACACCACGATTTTATAGAAAATATTTGATAAGTAGATGGCAAGCAACTTGTTGTCAGATGTGCAACCTATCTTCACGACTTAGGTGAGCCTCAAAAATTTGGGGTTCATAAGTACAAGAGAATGTCCGCATACCAAGGATCTTTCATGGAGATGAAGAATAAGAATTCATTAGGAAGATCGACCATGAGTGGTTGTGATGCGGATGATGGGGGTAGGTCTATCATCAGTGTAGCTAGAGCCAATGCTTGAATGCTCTTTGGAGCAATGAATTCCAAGTCAAAATATTGGAGGAAGAATATGCACTTGGCCACGTGGCCCTGTAGAAGGCAGTGGCATAAGATGCATCACGTTGGATTGGAATCAACCATTACTTTAGTATGGTTTGTGATGTTGTAGTGGCATAAATTTTGAACCGAGAGTACGATGACAAGGACCATATTCTCCTCAAGTGAATCTCATAGGGGGGACTGGTCCACTTCTGACTAATGTAGTAAATGACATGCTCCTGACGAGAATCGTCTTCCTGGACCAAAACTCCAGCTATGGAATTCTCAGAGGTTAACACATAGAGAATGAAGTCTCAAGTGAATTAGTCAGGTGCAGAAAGTAGTGGGGTGGAAGCCAGAGCTTGCTTTAGTGCATTAAACATGTATTGTGCCTACTAATCCCAAATGAATGGAACGTTTGTATGAAGCAGGAAAAAGAAACCATGGGGTTTTGTCACGTATTCTGGTATAAAGTAGCAAAATAATTTGGCCTTTCCTTGGAGACTCTGCAATTGGTGTAGGGTTCGTGGTGGGGGTAGGTCAAGAATGGATTGTACTTTCAAAGGGTTGACTATCATCCCTTTGTGGGATATGATGAACCCAAGCAGATGACTCACTGGGATAGAAAAAACACACTTGAGTGGGTTCAAGTAGATTTTGTAGTTACAACATCGTAGGAAGACCTGTCACAAGTTGTGTAAGTGTTGTGCTCGCTTTCATGACCAAGCGGTAAGGTCATCCAAATAGACCAATATGATGTGACCAAGGTCATGGAAGTAGTATGTCATGGCATGCTGGAAGGTGGCTCCAATGCTTTTCAGTCCAAAGGGAATCTCTAGATAAGTGAATGTGCCTCAAGGTGTTGTAAACATGGTCTTCTAATGATCTTCCTTCCATATCTGAATTTGATTGTATCCTGAAAAACTATCCATGAAGGAAAAGACCTCATGTCCGATGCACATGTCATTGATATGGTCAATGAGTGGGGTTGAGAAGTTGTCTTTGGGACAAGACAAATTCAAATGATGAAATTCTGTACAGACACGGATGGTTCCCTATTTTTTGTTCACAGGAACAGGGTTGGAAACCCAAGTGATGTATGAAATGGGGTAGATGAAACCAGCTATGCGTAGTTTCTCAATTTATGCTTTGACCGCAACAGATTTGGAAGGATGGATAGGCCATTGCTTTTGGAGAATGGGTGGCATGTGTCAATCTAGTTCAATGATTGATGCATCCAATCCTGACATCTTGATGTAGGACCAAGAAAAGATGTCACATAATTCTTGAAAAAGTGCTTTGTAGTAAGTGACTTCTTCAGGGGAGCAAGATGCCCCCAGCGTGATTTATTCAATGATCTAAAGTTTTTTTGAGATGTTAACCTTAATGGTAGGTGATATTTTGGCCATGTTTCCTTCTTCAAAGGTGTCGGGAGTTGGGATAGGATTTTTTAACCAATCCACTTTCACGTGGATGAAATCCTTAGTTTCTACTGAAAACATGTCCGACGACGACAGAGGTTCTTCGGGGATGATGCGGTGGTGCATATAGTCCCATGGGTAATTAGGAGAGTTCAAAGGTTTGATTATTTCCTCATCATTATGGAAGTAATGATTGGATAGATCTAAGGGATTGCTAATGGTTGCGGAGACAGGAGGCTCTCTGGAACTGGACACCATGTAAATGGTTGTGGTGTTTGAGGAAGACAATGGAGGGTGGATTTCCTCAATAGTGGTGATTTCAGATTCAAGGGAATGTTTCTGAAGATTACTTAGGGTATCCCAACACTCAACCAAGTCTTGGCAATGGTGAGAATAGTGTCCATACAATCCACAAAGTGCTCATGGATGGTTTCTCCTCAAAGCCTTGCTTTGAATATTGGCCCACTTGGGAGGACAACCACCGAAATTTTCTCCATTGTATCCATTGAATCTAAGTATGTGCAAAGGATGGGGATATTTGGACAATTTTGGGTTGCATGAACCTGAACGTCGCACACAGCACAAGGTGGAGTTTTTTGGGGTTTGACTTTTGTTTTGGCCTTTTTTCCCCTGGCCCTCTTTGGATGAGGTGGGGCTAGCACAGGCATGGAAGGAGGTTTTTATTGGCCTCTACGGGGGTGTGACTCAAGTACAATGGGTTCAATGAGATTCAACACAACCTAGGGCATCAAAGGTTGAGTAGGTGGTTCGAGGTACCACATGGGAATACCCAACGTAAAATTGGGTAAGTTCAAAGTAGCCATAACTCTCTTACTTACAATGATAGATGGAAGGAAAAGGAGGGGGATTGTATGGATGGGGAGAGAGCCCCAGTAATTCCCTGGTGATTGCATTTGGGGTTGTGGTTGTGCTTAGGGTTGTGGCTATGGTTGGGGATTGGGTGGAACATTGTTCGATGAGAGCATGCACAACTCTATAGTGTCGCTTGCTATTGGTGGCAGGCGTAATAATTGGAAAGAATTTGTCATGGAAGTGTCAGTGAACAATATAGGACTCAAATCCTTCAAGGAAGGGATGGAACCATCTTCGATGGAGGTATCCACAGTAGGGATGACATTGTATGGTGTGGTTGGCCCTTGTAGATCATGGTAAGTTAGTTGGTCCACTATCACAATATTCCTGTCATGAGAGAAAATCATAAGGAAAAAAATAGTGGATGCCACAACTCACATGGAATACATGTAACTTCATTCGAGGAATAGGCTGTAATCTAGTTGATGGTTGACAACCTCTGTGTCAATCAACACAATCTTGTTGAATAGTGATATAGGGACATGCATAAGAATTCCCTTGGATTTGGTGGGGTTACCATCATACGCACGCAACGTGGTGGTAGACGGTTGAAGAGTAGGGGACCCCAGTTTCTGCCAGACGAATGTTGACATGATGCAAGTGGATGCCCCTTCAGTGATGATACATTGATGTATGACCAAATTTCAGATTGAGACCAGAATTTGAAAGGCAACTGTAGACGGCATTCTTCACTCTCCTTGATCCAAATCAAAAGTGATCAACCTGGAATCAGAGGGATCCACAACACTAAGAGTGGATAACAATGATTTTCATTGTGGTAGGCATGTTGAGCACCTCAAGAGTGTACATGGCCATTGGTGACTGGGACAAGTCATCTATGATGCTATAGTTTCTTGTCGCTCTGGCGGTGGGGTTATTGGAAATACTCTGCATGGGAAATCATGGACCCCTCGTCGCTCTGTTAGTGGGGAGTGGGGGAAAGTTAAGAGGTATGTTGTGAGTTTCAGATGTGGATTCCACTGATGGGTCAATGGTTTCAATAGTATATTTGTACTGATTGTACCTGGTTTGGAAGCTGACCTCTTCATTTTCCATTGCCAATAGGTGATGGAAACCTGTCTTTGTAGGTGGGGATAAAGAAGGAACTATGGGAGTAGGTGGGGGAAAAGGTGTGGTTGCTACCAATCCTTGGAGTGGTAACGGGTTTTGAAGTGCCATGGGTGGAGGGCCTGGTGGTGTTATATTGGGTTGTTCTTGGGATGCTGCATTGGTACCATGCTGAGATTTACTTTAGATAACCTTCTTGGCATGACCCATGAGAGGGAATTCATGCGTGTAATGACCATAGATGTCACACAGTTTGCACGGATGATTGGTCTGTAATGGAGCATTTTGTCCAGGTGGATTGGGATGTTGGGTATTTTGAGCTGATAGGTTGGCACCAGCATTGTTGGGAGGGTTCGGTTGTTGGCCGCCTCCCTGGTGTTGGTTATTCCCCCGATTCCTAGCTTAGTTTTTCTTACCTTTCCCTGGTTGGTTATTGGGGGCAGATTTTTTGGGACAGTTCTGCTGCGCAAAAACCTGTCCTGTGGAAGCTGGAGGGGTCGAGGTAGGGGGAGAATCTTGGTTCATTGGTCGTGTGTAATAGAACAATGTAGCTGGGGGAGTGACAAACCTATCCATCTAGCCTAAATATGGTTGTGCTGGCCAAGTTGGTGCATGGGTGTGTTGGGTTGTCACAAGTTGTGTAAGAGGGAGTGACTCCAGAATGAGCCATCATTCTTGAGTAGTTGGGCACTTGGATTGGTTGTACAATGCTTGGGGAATTTATTGGTGTGGTGGCATTATAGGAGGTGTCACATAACACTATGGATGTTGAGATACAGATCCTATAATATCATATGCAGCATGGGATGTCCCCTATGTATCACGACGAAAGGTACCGATACAGGGAGCATCAAGAGGGATGGTGTACAGGTATCCAGACTGAGCATAAATCAAGTCAAACTGCTAGGCCTTCAAGATGGCCTCTTCCTCTAATTGGGGACGTTCAGAAGCGACGTTCTTGGCTATGGGTGTTAGCAAGGTTTTTAAAAGCCAATCAAGGAATATCCCGTCTTCCAGTTTAATCTTGCATAAGCTTTGGCATCATCGCCACTCATGGATGTGGTCGGTTATATGGGTCACCATGTTTTGGTGGAAATATAGGAGGATCGCCACGCCCTCATCATAGCAGAAAGGGAGTTGGAAATAATGCATGAACATGAAGACTAAGGAATTGAAGCCTGGGTAGGCGGCTTGATGAAGCTTAATGTACCATTTGGCTGTGGCACCTATGAGGGTGTCCTGGAACAACCTAAGTCTAATCAAATCGTCCATAATGTTGTTTGATGAGAACCATAGATGAAACATCATGATGTGGTTTTAGGGGCACTCCCCTGCCTTCCCTTCAAACTTTGGAATGTTTGATGGAAGTTTGGTTGGCATGGGAGGCCAGTGGGGTTGGAGAAAGATTGTGTCATTGGTTAATCTAGCCAAATCAGGCAAGTTGAGGCATGCCATGAATGGGAGATTAGACCCAAGGCTAGTGTGGGAGGGGCCGATGATGGCACCAAATTTTGCAAGAGCGTGATGTCCATGCATGACTGGGGGCACCTGAATTTGACTTCCTACAATGAGGATAGTCAGGATGGTGGTAGAAGGGCCACTGCCCCCAGGTATGTGAGGTAATACTATTGTAATAAAAGGGCCACTTCCCCTAGGTATGAAAGGTGATACTATGGTAAAGGTTGGTGTGGGCCCACCAATAATGGGTTGCGGACTCACCACTGCATTTCTAGCCATGCTAGGGCCACTATTTGTGATTTTGGTGGTAATGTGAGGCATGGATGTGGGTCCGTTGCCAACTACCCCTATGGAGAAGGGATCGAGATTCACACCAGCCATGGGGCTAGAGAGTGGAGGGAGTAGGTGTGGCTCAGATTGGTAGGAATATGAGTCGGAATCAAAGGTTGTATGGCCTTATGACAATGAGGAGGTTTTTTGAGGGTGGCATTGACGGTGATGGTCTAAAGACCTAAATTGAGGGGGATCGCCTTTCGAGCATGAGGAAGAGCGTGGTGGATAAATGGTGTCTTGCTGGTGGTAACTGGTAATGAAATTTGGACCCTGGTTTAATGGCTTCCTATTGGTTCATAGGTGGCCACTCGGCCACCAATACTTCCAGAAGACAACGCTTGGCCTTATCCTCACATAGGAGTTCTAGTCAATCGGAAGGGGTCATTTCCCATTTTGCTTGACAATTCCTCTTGTTGGCCAGCTACTTTGGAGTTCCTATGGTAATCCTCATAGTGAGTTTTAGGGCAGAGCCTAAGTACTTCCTATATTTATGGAAATAAGGGACTTATGTCCTCAAATTGCAAAATTTTGATTTAAGTAAATTGGTTACTTTTAAGGTTCGCTCGGGATCATGAACTGAGTTTGGTTGAATTATATGGTGTGGTTGTGTGTGCACTTTGTGTACGATGTTTGTTTATTTTTTATTATTTGTTAATATTTTGATAAGCAAATAGTACAAGAATTTCTGCATAGATTAGGAAATGGGCAACACAAACTGTAACATACGAACCAATAGAATAAATAGAACCATAGCACTACAAACTGTAAATTGTTAATCAGTAGTTGACTGCCCTATTTTTGTATCCCTCTTAGTCCAAGAAAGAGTTTTGGGTTCTCATCAAAGTGGGAAGAAGCACACCCATAGATCCATAGGTCACTCCTCAAATGCAAGATTGCCCAATAGGGAGGATGCGAATGTCATGAAACCCCCAATGGTTTTCACCCCCTCTAGCTTCCAAGACACTTGTGTTTATTGGACCAGAGAAATAACAAGGATAGGTTCCTATTACTATGCTTGCTCAACCCTTCGTCTTATCTCAGAATACCCGAGAGGGTGATGAATGAGTAGAGTAGGAAGGGCTGGATAAGATGGTTAATTTCCAATGTGTTTTAAGACTAGTGAAATAATAAAATAAACTTGCAAAAACTTAACCGAGCAGTAAGAAGATTTCATTTGTAAATAGTTAACCATATAAGAAACCAAATGTAAAACTACTTGCAGAAAAGTCAGTTCACTTCTCGTTACTGGACAGTGGTGACTAAGTCTCACAAAGAGTTCAAACGACAACAACAAGGACTTGAGAGGTAGGTTTCTCCTTTTAGGGTTGAATATGTGACTGGTTCGCACCTTTCGGGCCTAAATAGGAGACTGGGTCAATTTTTTCATCCTAGAACTAGTGACTTCCCACAGTAACTAGTATTGGGGTAGAGTCACTCCTTTGGGGGAAGAACAGGTGTTTGGGTCCCTTCTGTAGGGACTGAGCTGGTGACTGGGTCGCTCTGTTCAACCCGAAACCAGCGACTTCACCCAGAAACTGAAAAAGTTAAAAAACAGATCCAAGAATGGTCGACACTAAATAGTACTAGGGCTAAATGGGCTCAGATCGGCCTCATGAGGGATCAATATGGAACAGAAATGACAAAAAAATTTGCAAGAAAATACTAAAAAACTATTAAAAACCTGCAAAAAAATATTAAAAGAACAGGAATCCCAAGGGATCGACCAAGTGTGTTCACCAAAATGTAGCCAGGAAAATGCCCTAGCTACATGTGTTACAGAGAGAAATTCCTATGGCTTGGGGTATCACAACAGACAACTTTGACTCCAAAAATCAATCTTTCCCAATATGCAATAGAAATAAAATGTCTAACACTAAAGGATCAGACCTCATACCTTATTCCAGATGGTTGAAGTAGATCCCCGTTGAGCTTTCCAATCTTTAGCTTGAATTGATATAATACTTCCTCAACAACAAGTAAACAATACAAGCATACTATATATCATGGTGTTAGATCTATTCTAGCATATATAATCAATAATGTAAAAGCATTTGACATATTCCAATGGATACAATATTCAATCAAATACACATCATTGGACAGGAAAAGATAGTTCTTATTAATATAAATCAGAGATTACAAGATAGAGACAACCTCTGATGACACATCTGCGAACCGGAGAAACTGAATCCCCCACTTGGGTCTCCACCACCTCAATCCTCCATCTCACGATAGCAAGCTCACTAGCAAAAGGCAAGCTTGGGAAGAATGCAAAAGTGCTCCAAAGGGACAAAGGGATGCAGACTCAAGTATAAATTCCAGCAACAATGGACTATAGTTTCGTTGCTCTCAATCTCTCTACATGCCTTCAATGTACCAAGGGGTTCCTTATGTATGTTCACAAGGGATAATGAAGGGTCGAATTCGAGCGATCTCAAGAAATATGGAAGGCCACGAGTTGAATGAGTCGGATCCATGTTGAGGAAAACTCCAAAAGGATTTGGACTATGCACACATCCCAATGTACGCGGTTATAGGGGTCAAACCCACGTATGTACGTGGTTATCAGGTAAAAACCCGCATATATCATTTTTTATATAGTTTTATGGATGATCAAGGAAACATCAAAGGATAAAATATGGTCCATGGCGTCTAAAGAGTCTGCAGCGGGATAGGGGACGGCCATACAAAGTGTGATTCACCTGGAGTGGTGAAATCCGCTATAACAGATGCCCCCTAATGTGTGAGGTCATAGGGGTCATACGATGGCCAAAATACATTATAAGTCCATCCCAGAAGTGGAGTGATGAAGGATCCCAAATGGAAGACCAGCCACCCAATCAGTATAGTACAATGATACAACTCTGCATATAACTGTAAGTACATATAGCAGTCCTGGATACATAAGAGTACAATGGCCATGAATAGGCATAATACATGATATCACATATGTGGTCATCGTCACGTACAATATACATAGATCAGAATCTCCATGATGAAGATGTACAAAGGACCATGATCTCCAAGATGGCTAAAGATATACAATAGATCAAGATCTCCATATTGGCTGGAAATGTCTGACATACACTGGAATCAAGTCATGAGAGCTAAAGTCTCATGAACACTGGCACGATCAAAGAGGTAGCATATAAGAGATGCCACCAGTCTGGAAGGTCTTCTACACAAACCGCTACGAGTACATGTCCTACTATGCGAATAGAGGTGTCGAGGTCGAACATAGTAGTCCATCGTCTGATTACCAGTCATTGATGTATACCGTTAACAGACGCAAGATTACCCACCAATAATGAAAATGGGAATCAAGGTACTAGAGTGCAAACTAACAAGTGTGAATGGATGTGTTGAGGTTGAACACTTGAGAGAATCCATCGATCAGGGGACATTGATGTATTCCCAAGAAACTGTCGATGGAGAGAGAACCTGCCACTGATGACTGCAAGTCTCAAGGCACTCAAAAGGACTCTAGATTCCAATCCCAGAATAAATGATCTAAAGTTGATGGGATGAAATCCGCTAGAAGGAGGGCATTAAGGCATCCCCCATCATCCAACATGAGGTACTCAGCAAAGCTGTATAATGTGGAAGGACTCAATCATAAAGTGCACAAACCATAACTGTACCAGGAATGGCTGACATGCAAAGTCAAGATAACTGAGGAATGGCCGACACAGGTTTCAACTTCCTTCAAACAAGAGCACAATGAAGTATGGTGACTAAATGAAGGCAGCATAGACTTGATATACAAACTGGGACATCTATGTGACATAGGAGGCATCAACAGAGGCTCCATAGGGACTGGAAGCTTAACCAGTCGGTGGAGATAAACTCAGATAAATGAGTACAGCTCCTAAAGTCAAACTATAACCCAACCAATGGATGTGATATACAGTGCTCTGTTCAAAGGCGACACGACTCGACAACTGCCAAATATAACATCTTTCCTTGTCCGGATTTTTGGTTTTTTGATTTTTTTTGGACTTTTTTAGTTATTTGAAAATATTGAAAAAAGAATAAACTAGCTTTATAGTTACAAACTAGGAGGAGATGAGTGTCATAAGGGCAAACAAACTAGTTCCAAGCAGTGGAACATACCTATGCTCAATGCAAGGATACATGTGTAGGATATCGACACTCGGGGGAAAATCCCCTCTTGGTACAAAGGGAAATCAAGCTGCAAAGGATATATAAAATGGCTCTACATGGCTAGACATGAGACAAGCTCAGGCTATATGGCTGAAACACAATGTCAGGGGAGCCAGCATAAGCTCAATAAGGCAGGCAAAGATCATGATAATGCATTCACAACTTGACATAAGGGAGTCCTGAAGGAAATAGGCCAGCATAAGATCAAGAGGAGTATGAGGCTCTTGTGAAATGTCATGGCAGTACTATACAATGGACTCCCAAACCTAAGAGAGGACTCGCGGCATGGGCACTAAATGAAAAGGAGAGCTAACTAAGACACCCATGTATAGGAAAGCTCTACCATTCACATAGTACCACTTCTAATAGCAGCATGAAGGTTTCATGATACCATGGAATGGGTTCGTACCTAAGGTTAAGATGGAACGATCGTAAGGAAATGCATAAGTCCAAGCGGATGTAAAATCCTAACCTCTATGCTAGTTCAGACATAATACCTGTGACAGGAACGAATGGGTCGAAACCTCAGAGAGAGTGTACAAAAACTAGACCCTACATGATAGCCATATTAGTTCAAAACAACCCAAAATAGTCAATAAAGAATCCAAACTATAGGATATAGGGAGGAACGATCGTGACAAATAAATTCAAAGGAAACAATGCGGTGAATGATTGGACATAAAAAGGAAAGTAAGGTGTAGACCCAACGTTCACGCATCCACTACCACCCCCATGAGGGTGATCACCGGTATAAAGACCGAGCGAAGGGAATAAAATTCCTCCACAAATGGAGTAGAGGATGGAATATGACCATTCCCAAATCTATGAGCACGGTAAGGGGCTGTGATGCCCCCAAGTCTGACACCAGGGTTCGTACTAGGACCAATATGGGTGATAGGATACCAGGCATGTTGAAAATAAAAGGACCCAAACTCAAGAGAGCATAAATATACTCAAGTAACCACGATCCCACTAGTGCACAAAGAGCACACTCCTAGGAAAATATACACCAAAATACAAGCAAACCAAGGGGAGGATATGTGAGCTCCCAAATGCAGCAGGTATGTCTCACCTAGGAGAGGCCCAAAACTCCCATACACTACAAGTGGAGGTACGTAACCAATTATAGTGTCCCTCAGCTTCAACGCATATAGCGACTGTGCTGTCCAACCTCTACCTGGCCAAGACACTTGCAGAATAACCTCTACAAGTACCCTCTCGATATCTTAGGTAAGGTCACTAAGGTCACCTTAATATAATCAAAGCTCAGGAGGACAGTCGTAGGAAGGATTGACCGTATGGGCAGGGTAGCAAAGCCCAAAACTCTCGAAAGAGCCCCCAGATACGAATACAATCTTGGAAATATCTCCAGTGCTACTCAGTTATGAATAGGGGTCATCCCAATCAATAACTGCTCACACTACCTCGTTCTTAACTCCCTTTTGAGAGGAGGATCCTAAGAACGATGGTTATATCAAGGATTTCACACACTCACCTGGACAAACACCTAGATGTTGTTGTTTAGTGATCTTGGAGAATTGACTTACAATGAACTATTCCAAGATCCTAAAACCTAAGCTTGTTGGTGCACCCTAGAAAAGAAAAGAGTGTAATTCATTTTATTTAGCGTTGATTTTAGTTGGATGTAATTACTCAAAGGGAAATGGTCATGCAACTAGTGATATGAAGACTCAATGGTGAAATAAAAGTGCACACCATAACAAAAAATTCTAAGTTCCATCTTTGTCAAATGAAAAATAGGGTATGCCACTACATGAGATGCATAAATATATATTCCTTTCCGAATGCCAATGCAATCCTTCCTATATGAAAGTCTAAACACAACTCTCATCCAAGCAATCTAATGCAAGTACCTCCTCAAATCCATATCTAAGATGCAACTAAGGTTTCAACTACTTTGTATTTTTCAATATAAAAGAATGAAAAATGCAATAAAAGTCATCTAAAACTCTCAGTCTCTGTAGCAAGTATAAAATACAGGCCCAACAAGACACCAAGACAAAAAGAGTAATGAAATAATGGCAAAACAAAAAGGATAAAGGACTAAAACTACTTTCAAAGAAAAATCAATGAAAGAGCGGCCTCTGGTCACAAAAGAAGCATCCAACAGACAACATCAGACCCAAGGAAGACCCAACCACACTCACAACCCACCCAGAAACTTCCCACAACATCAAACTCACCAAAAGGGAGGATGTACGCGACTGTATAAAGAACAATTGCATATGTACGCGACTTTTAGCCAAAAATCCACGTATGTATGCAAATTTTAACCAAAAATCCATGTATACAGAGAAGGCAATGGTAAAAAGCAGGTCAAGGCCAAACCAATAAAGGGGAGTGTCAATGGAAAAACATACTATAAAATGTGACACAGAAATAGGGAGAAACCAAGAGAAAGTCCATAATATCAAGCCCATTGTGCCCACAAACTCCAAATAAAAACAAGGAACATCCCTAGTGGAGTCACCAATTCTGTTACGGAGAGAAATTCCTATGGCTTGGGGTACCACAACAAATGGATTTGACTCCACAAATCAATCTTTCCCAATATGCAATAGAAATAAAATGTCTAACACTAAAGGATCAGGCCTCATCCCTTATTCTGGACGGTTGAAGTAGATCCCCGTTGAGCTTTCCAATATTCAGCTTGAATTGATATAATACTTCCTCAACAACAAGTAAACAATACAAGCATACTATATATCATGGTGTTAGATCTATTCTAGCATATATAATCAATAATGTAAAAGCATTTGACATATTCCAATGGATACAATATTCAATCAAATACACATAATTGGATAGGAAAAGATAGTTCTTATTAATATAAATCAGAGATTACAAGATAGAGACAACCTCTGACGGAACGTCTGTGAACCGGAGAAACTGAATCCCCCACTTGGGTCTCCACCACCTCAATCCTCCATCTCATGATAGCAAGCTCACTAGCAAAAGGCAAGCTTGGGAAGAACACAAAAGTGCTCCAAAGGGACAAAGGGATGCAGACTGAAGTATAAATTCCAGCAACAATGGACTATAGTTTCATTGCTCTCAATCTCTCTACATGCCTTCAATGTACCAAGGGGTTCCTTATATAGCTTCACAAGGGATAATGAAGGGTCGAATTTGAGCGATCTCAAGGAATATGGAAGGCCAGGAGTCGAATGAGTCGGATCCATGTCAAGGAAAACTCCAAAAGGATTTGGACTATGCACACATCCCGATGTACGCGGTTATAGGGGTCAAACCCATGTATGTACGCGGTTATCAGGTAAAAAACCATGTATATCATTTTTTATATAGTTTTAGGGATGATCAAGGAAACATCAAAGGATAAAATATGGTCCATGGGGTCTAAAGAGTCTGCAGCGGGATAGGGGAAGGCCATACAAAGTGTGATTCACCTGGAGTGGTGAAATCCTCTATAACAACATGCTAATGTACCTTCCTTCTGTCAAAACAACGGAAGGATAGAGTCTGCAATGAGGGAATGAGATGCAACAGATTGTTAGAAGCAACAACAAATAAACATCTACAAACTACAAACTGAAAAAACAATGATGGGACAATATACCTTCCATCCTATTTTAAAAGGGGTCCACCATGCCCAAACTCAGAAAAATGCCTCTCCACAGGCTGGGATAGTGTGGAGGTTGACTCAACACACAAGGAAATGAGCAAATGGGGGAAATGGAGTGGTGGGGATGAATGGCTTGAGATTGATGGTCTCTCAAGGTACTCATGCGAGTATAATAATGATAAGAAGGAAAGAGTCATGTGTGATGGGGACCTCCACCCCTCCATTTATAGTTTTTTCTCTTCTTTTTAGGGTTTTAAGCCCCCTTTCTCTTATTTTTTGCTCCTTTTAGGTTTTCTAGGCCCTTTTAGGGTTTTAGGCCCTTTTTGGGGTCTTTAGGCCCTTTCTGAGCTTTTTAGCTCCATTGTGAGCTATTTTGGCTCTTTTTGTGGGTTTTAGATTACAGGAAATTTGGGGTCTAAAATGGGCCTCCTAAGGAAAATGATAAAATAATAATTAAAATAATAAAATAATAGTTATTAATTTTGGAGGAAGAATGAAAAAAACTACTTTTTGTGTTCGCCTTTTCGACATATCTCCCTGTGTTTTTACTCAAATTCTTAGTGGGAGAGCTTGTTGGATGCGAAATTTAATTTCAAACCCAATGAGTACCCACATTACATACTTTTGATGGACCCCACTACCGAAAAAACATGAAATACTTGAAAACATGTGATGATGACATCATCATCATGTTTTTTCAGGTATTTCTTGATTTTGTGGTAGCATGGTCCATCAAAATTATGTAGTGTGGGTACTCATTGGATGCAGAATTAAATACCACATCCAATGTGCTCTTCCACTTGAAATTTGAGTAAAAACACAGGGAGATATGTCGAAAATATGAACAAAAAAAAGTAGTTTTCTTTTATGACAAATATGTCAATTCAACCATTATGGTTGACTCATTTTATTGAAATTCTATTGGTTCTTGAATTCCAACTCGCAAAATTTATTGTTGGCGTATTTTATTATAAGGCCCATTTTAGACCCCAAATTTCCTCTAATAAGTTAAGCCCATTTTAATTATTTTCTAGCCTTTGAGAGAAAAGCATAGGTTGAACATGGGTGTGGAGGTAAAATGGGTTAGAAAATGGATGTATGGATATGGTGGAGGCTATATCAAGTAAGAAAAGAAATTTTTTGCATTAACACAATGTATAAAAGACAAATAGTCCTCAAAGACATGCCTTGTCCTTTTATAATATTATTGTTATCACTCCAGGAAACTCCTCCAGGTTGTAGCTCGAGGATTCCTGGTAAATTACAATGTTTTTGGGGTTTTCTGATACGGATCAAGTTAGTTGACCTATATAACCTCTCCACTCTCAAGGCATGCATAAAACTCACTCATTTACAAGTCTTTAAGTTACAATTGCTCAGAAGTTCGACAATAATGTGCAAGGATGGAGAACTCACCAGGCTGGCAGACTTACATACAAAAACATGCATATAAATGGCTAAATCTTGATGAGGATGGTATTTATAAATCAAATCACACTAAAAAACGAATAGGATGATAGCTATCATCTTTTTAATCAATCTGAAAATTAACTAAATACACATTCAGGCATAAATACAGTAAAGAAAGAGATGATGGTTGAACAGATCACAACAAAAGAGCTTATATCATGAATAAGTAAAACGAGAAGTGTGAAAGAATTATAGGCTTATAAATCCCCAAAGTTGAACCTTTATTATAAAATCAATCTTAGGCTTTATAGCCTTCTACAAAAGGTATAAATCCCGAAACATCGATCTGTTTTCACAAAAATACTCAAAAGTGGTAGTTTTTTCAAATTAGGGTTTCAAACCCCACCTAACTATTTGTCTAACTATGATGAAGATCTAGTTCTAAGTGAACATTAAATAAATGAAGTAGTTTCTAGTGATCACTGTTGCTAGTCCACTATAAATTTGCCGCTAAAAACCAACATTTCGGCGGTTAACTGACGTGATCTTTCTTGCTTAATCCACCAAAATTTTCTACCCTGTCTCCACAGTCAGTGATCGGAAGCTCTAACCTGAATGATCGAAACCTCAAACTTGAATGCAACTATAGTGTCAATGAATTAAACCATTACCGGCATGACGATTAAGCATCAGCTATCGGAAGCTATAACCACTAACTCGTCAGAACTCCAAACCACTAAAACATTGGAACCTCAAGACTGAATGCTGCTGCAGTGTCGGTGTTTCAAACCACTGACATCGCGATCGGTAATCAGAAACTCTAGCCACTAAGGATTGGAGCTTTACATCTAAACATTGCTGTAGTGTCAGTGTTTCAAACCATTGACTTCTCGATCGACGATCGGAAGCTCTAGCCACTAGGGATCGGAGCTTTACATCTAAATGTTGTCGCAATGTTAGCGTTTCAAACCACTAATGTCACGATTGGTGATCGGAGGCTCTAGCCACTAACCCATCAAAGATTTAACCCTGAATGTTGTCGCATTATTGGCATTTCAAACCACTAATGTTATGATCAACAATCAGAAGCTCTAGCCACTAAGGATCAGAGCTTTACACCCGAACGTTTCCGCAGTGTTGGTGATTCAAACCACTAACTTCTAAGCATCGACGATCGGAAAGGATAACCATTAATCTGTCAGTGATCAGAATCTCTAGCAACTAACCCATCGAAGCTTTAAACCACTAATTTGTCCATGATCGAAACCCCAAGATTGAACATGTTAGCGCTTTAAACTGCAAGTTTTTCGTAGTGTCGGTGGTATAAAGGACTAAACCTTTGAAATGCCATCGTCGTAGAGGATTAAACCTCTGACCTGCTGTCAAAAATGTTTTATTGGTGGTCAGTGTATATGTTGCACTCCTTCTTAATCTGCCGAAGACAACCCTTTTCGGTGGCTAATGAGATGTTCTGAGCCTCGCCTAAGGCACCAAAAGCTACAAGTTGTGAAATTTTTACCCAAATAAAAAATAGAGGCTTTCAAACTTGTCAATGATATTCATATCCTTCATTACATGAGTTAAATTCTCCATACTATCAAAATAAATTATTTTGGGAGATAACATCTAGCTCCTACTTAGGGATGGGAACCTCCCAGTGAGGTCCCAAGAACCCCAGTCCAAAATGCCTTTCCTGAAAAAGAATAAATAAATCTATTTTCTAGTGTTCCATTGGGCATGGAGTCATTTGTCTTTTATAACTGATCCTCTACAATATTCTTGTATCCCTCTTTGCTTATTCACGAAAACAACTAAAAATGACCTAGCTACTCGTGTTAAGAGCTTATTTTCCTATCTACTCCTACTCCTAATTCTAATCAATAGAGTCATCTTATCATGTGACAACATGCTTCCAATGAAGCCATGTTAGAAACTGATCTACTGAACTTATGCTTGATCTTGACCCAAAAAATAAATGAAACCCTAGCATGCAACAATGTAGTTTTGATGGGTGAGAGAACCAGCTATCATCTGACAAAAATATTTTGATATCTATGCTGCTCGTAAGTTCTATGTAGTCAGCAACAGGGTAATAAAATCCAACAAGAAATACCTTTGTATGCGGTTGTTCCAACTTAATGAAATGTTGTTGCTGGTTTCTTTCAGTGATCACTACGTTAACTGTAGATTGCTCAACCTCTGACTGGGAAGGATGATTTATGCCCTGTTGTTCTATAATTTTCAGATCATCATCTTCCTCTTCATATCTGTTGCATTCTTTCTTTTTCTGCAAATCAGAAAACTGAGGGTTGCCTTTAGTATTTGCTACAGATCCAAATTTGTTACATGTTGTTCCTTCAATCTGCTCATTATCTTTCGAGTTTCCAAAGGGGACAAACTGATCTTCTCGACACCCTAAGTCAGCAGATGCATTAGGTACAAAGTCAAAAGCATCTATATTATGGTTAAAATTCTAAATATCATTAGTATCTCAATCACAATGAGAGGTGTCCCCTATTGCAGCATACTCTTCATAGCTATCATTAACCACAACATGCATATGTCTCTGATCATCTCTTTGCTGAAAAGTAGAACTGAAATAAATTCTAGAAGTGGACCAATCCTCACAAAACTTAAAATCTTCTTCTTCATCATTAGCATCCTTTCCATCCTGAAAATGAAACTTATATTCTTCACAACAATTATCAAATGCAAACTCATCTGAATAGTACCTTTTAGAGTGCTCAGTGAATTCTTTGTGAAAATCCTTCAATGATGAAATACTAGAAGAAGGTAAAGAAAAATACCACTGACATGCATTAGCATATAATGAATACATGAACATCTTCATGCTACTGATCTAACAGATCCATGCATTCATGAAACTTGAGAAGGTGTTCTGCAGGACTGTCTTCTTCTTCCTCTTTGAAGAGAGGCATAAAATTTCCCCCTTCAGACATATCAGGTACTGGATGTGGGAAACTAGGAATGGAAGAGAAGTCGAGAGGTGCAAACCTCCAATCCAAAAGAGTAGAAAATGCTTTTGACATCTTTATGTTGTGGAGTCACCACTGAATTCATCCTTCATGGAGTCACCATGGATGAGATCTTCACAAGAAAGAGTGCTTGAAGATGCCCAAACCTTGGTGTAGATTCCTTTCCGGCACTGCTAGTCTACCTTAGTTAAGCCCTAGATCTTCTCAAAATCTCTTCTGGATCTGAAACCGGTGTTGCTGGTGGCCCCTTTAGGGTTTGCTCTGGTACTTGGTCTTCTTGAAGCCACCTTATTTCAATGGAGTCACCAGATAGATGATTACAACCAGAATCGTGTCCAAGCTT
The DNA here is from genome assembly GCA_001517045.1 of Pseudotsuga menziesii. Lineage (NCBI taxonomy): Eukaryota > Viridiplantae > Streptophyta > Pinopsida > Pinales > Pinaceae > Pseudotsuga > Pseudotsuga menziesii. The sequence goes on from LPNX010739010.1 coordinate 55,822, forward strand.
TATCTATCATCAAAGCAAGGATCTATGTCATCTCCCATAGAAGTTGAGCTTCAGTCTCCTCTCCCCAGCAACGACGCCAATTTGTTATCACTCTAGGAAACTCCTCTAGGTTGTAGCTCAAGGATTCCTGGTAACTTACAATGTTTTTTGGGTTTTCTGATATGGATCAAGTCAGTTGACCTATATAACCTTTCCACTCTCAAGGCATGCATAAAACTCACTCATTTACAAGGATTTTAGTTACAATTGCTCAGAAGTTCGACAATAAGGTGCAGGGATGGAGAACTCACTAGGCTAGCAGACTTACATACAAAACACATACATATAAATAGCTAAATCCTGATGAGGATGGTATTTATAAATCAAATCGCACTAACAAACCAATAGGATGACATCTATCAAATTTTTAATCAATCTGAAAATGACCTAAATAAACATTCAGGCATAAATACATCAAAGAAAGAGATGATGGCTGAACAGATCACAACAAAAGAGATTATATCATGAATAAGTAAAATAAGAAGCGTGAAAGCATTATAGGCTTATAAATCCCCAAAGTTGAACCTTTATTATAAAATCGATCTTAGGCTTTATATCCTTCTACAAAAACTACAGATCCTGAAACTTCGATCTATTTTCACAAAAATACTCAAAAGTGGTAGTTTTTTCAAATTAGGGTTTCAAACCCTACCTAACTATTTGTCGAACTATGACGAATATCTAGTTCATTGAGTGAACATTAAATAACTGAAGTAGTTTCTAGTGATCACTGTTGATTTTCCACTGTAAATTTACCACCAAAAGCCATCGTTTCAGCGGTTAACTAACATAATATTTCTTGCTTAATTCGCAGGAATTTTCTACCCTGTCTCCGCAGTCGGTGATCGGAAGCTCTAACCTGAATGATCGAAACCTCAAAATTGAATGTGACCACAGTGTTAGTGATTAAGCCACTACCAACATGATGATTAAGCATCGATGATCAGAATCTATAACCACTAACTCATCAAAACTCCAAACCACTAAAACATCGAAACCTCAGGACTGAATGCTGCCGCAGTGTCGTCGTTCCAAACCACTGACATCGCTATCAGAGATCGAAAGATCTAGCCACTAGGGACCATAGATTTACATATAAACACTGCCGCAATGTCAGCATTTCAAACCACTGACTTCGTGATCGGTGATCAAAAGCTCTAGCCACTAAGGATCAGAGATTTATATCTAAACGTTGTTGCAGTGTCGGTGTTTCAAACCACTAACATTGCAATCGGCGATCGGAGGCTCTAGCCACTAACCCATCGGAGCTTTAAACATGAATGTTGCCACAATGTCGTTGTTTCAAACCACTAATGTCGTGATTGGAAATCGAAAGCTCTAGCCACTAAGGATCAAAGCTTTACACCTGAACGTTGCCACAGTGTCGGCGATTCAAACCACTAAATTCTAAGCATCGACGATTGAAAAGAATAACCACTAATTTTTCAGCGATCGGAAGCTCTAGCCACTAACCCATCGGAGCTTTAAACCACTAATTTGTCAGTGATTGGAACCCCAAGATTTAACGTGTCAGCGCTTTATACTGCAATTTTTTTGTAGTGTTGGCGATATAAAGGACTAACCCTCCAAAACGTCGGCATCGTAGAGGATTAAACCTCCGACCTGCTGTCAAAAATGTTCTCTTGGTGGTAAGTGTATATGTTGCACTCCTTCTTAATATACTGAAGACAACCCTTTTCGGTGGCTAATGAGATGTTTTGAGCCTCACCTAAGCCACCGAAAGCTACAACTTGTGAAATTTTTACCCAGAGAAAAAATAGAGGCTTTCAAACTTGTCAGTGATATTCATATCCTTCATTGCATGAGTTAAATTCTTCATACTATCAAAATAAATTATTTTGGGAGATAACAATTCCTCATAGTGGTTTTTGATCTAAGGAAGCGGTTTTATTTTCCACTAGTAGAATTCTCTGTTAATTCCCAAGCACGTCTCAAAGAAGGATCATTTTCTGTCCTTAGATTAATTCTACTTCTATTTCTAATCGTCGATCTTGATCATCCATTAACCTCATCCTTCCCTTATTCCTCTTCCCAACATGTCTCCTATCCTCCTTGCATTTTTCCATATTGGACCCTTTAGACACCGTAGATATACTAGATCTTCATTTTCCACCATTGATCTTATCTCCTACATAATCATCACTTTTATTTTCCACTTCTCATATGATTTGTAAAACAGTTGCAACTTCTGTCAGTGGATCACCTAACAACCGCTGATCTCAACCACCTATAATCATGATCATTGATCAAGGATGCATTTTAATTATTCCTCCAATATCCAAATGATCATCTAGCATGCATGTTCTCCTAATGGACCCAACCTCCATCATTGATCCTATACGTCATCAATCTCCACCACTGATTTATGCCAAGATTTAAACATTCCACTCACCCCCGATCCTTATTTCTCCTCGCAGTTTATATGCACTGTAGATATTTTAACCTTCAAACCTCCATTGTAAATTTAGGTGGGCCATGAGCCCTTTCACTGATCATATAAATTTATTTTTTCATGTATCTTTCATTATTGGATTCATCAACCACCGTAGATCTTCCAACCTGAAGATCTGGACCATTGAAACTTTCAGGATATACCATAGTCATAATTTTTCCATTTTTAGCCCAGTATTAAATTTAACCTATGGTTTTATGAGAAGATTAAATACCTTGGTCTCTAATTTGAAAACTTTAAGAACCTTTCGGTCACATTTATCAAAAAAAAATATACCATACCCTTATTTCTCCTTAGACATGCTCATCTCAACAACTAACCAAAACAGTGCTAACAACAGGTACAGGTATTTCTTCAAAAATATTGTCCTTAACAGCTTGAAGAGTGGTGTCGATCTATGGATTCTCATCAGCATAGATAAAAATGTGCTTAAAAATATTGGAAATCTTGTCCTAGTCAGCAGTCGTGCATCGTAGTTCAAGTGGCGTGTACCAATTTCTTAGTATCATTTCTAATGTGTGTACAAGCATATGTACCCACTCATGCTTTAGTACCACTTTACAATATGCAATACTATCATTGATATGATAGACAGGACTTTTCAGACCTATATAATTTGTTCCAATATAGGGAAAACCTTCCCCAAATTGAATCTCTAACAATCTTTGGCACTATGGCCATGCTAAGATAGACTGTTTATGAACAACCCACCACCAGCTTGTTGGAGTAGCTTTCAACGTCGTGTCTAAACCTAGTAGTCAATGTTATTCTGGAACCTTAATTTCAAATTCAATAAGAAATATGTCTAGTTTAGTTAATCCTTCATAAGTAGTAAAATCACATACATCAGTTCCCAACCATCATAAGGACTTTGTGTTGGGGCACGCACCTTAACGGTCACTAATTTTGGTAACTTCGTGGTTTTTATGGAAGCTTGTAAATGGAGTTGCGACTCAAAATAGTCTTAGGGGTGTCAGGGTTGAGTCAAAGCCCTCTTTTTTGTAATTGTCCATAATTTTCGGGTGTAAGCCCATGATTTTGTAATAGTGCACTTGTATAAATAGGCACTCATGTAAAGATGTCAAGATCATCTAATGAAATGAGGATCATATGATGCGAAGAAGTTAGATCTAGTTTTGGTTTTAAGGTCAAGTCCCAGCTGTGTGTGTAGATGACCTCTGTAGCTGTGTGTGGAGAGGGTTTTTGTAAAGGAAGGAACTGTAGCTAAGTGTATAGCTTAGAGATTGTAAGAAATGAACTGCAGCTGAGTGCGCAGTTAGACTTGAAGGACGAATCTGCTGCTGAGTGCGCAGATTAGAACTGTGGTTTTGTAAGAAGTGGAATAAAAGCGCAGTTTTGTGGACGTAGCCCCTATACTGAGGGTGAACCACGTTATATCTTGTGTTGTGGTTCTTTTGTGGTTTCTATTATGTTTTGATGCTTTTGATAAGTAGGTGAATTCTAAAGTAAGATAACTGTTAAATATTAACTTCGCTGTGAATTCCCAGTTAAGGGTTAAGCAAGAAAAGTATTTTATCTAACTGTGAAGCTAATTAAGTGAATATCGAAGCTCTATTTGGTATAAATATTTGTTGTTAAGGATAAAGGTACAGTAATATCCCTCTTCTGCTTGCAGAAACCTGATTCTACGGCACCCCATAGCTGTTTTGGGTGAGACTGCAACCTGTTCACAGGTTATTGCCGAAAGGGCAAACACTGTGGGTCTTTTTGTTGGTGCGAAGTTAAAGTATAAACCTCGAGTCTGCCCTATATCCCAACAAATTGGTTCCGTTTCCAGTTGAACTCAGTATCTACTTGAAGAGGGATCTACGTTGGACCTGAAGGGCTATGTTTTGGAGGCCCTCAATAAAACAAATCGGTGATTGGGTTGAAGCTACCTATCAGAAATTTGCGGAACAAGAAAATAAGGATCCTTGTCATAGCTCAGACGAATTGTTGCAAAGGTACATTTTGCTGATATTTACGAAATTTTGTTTGGTGGTATCCACATAGAATTGCACCAGTGGTTATCCAGGTTGATAGAGAGAAAGACCAAATTCAAGGAATATAAGTTTCCTTACTGGAACCCTGCAAGAATTAACATATTGAAAAGACTGAATAACGCGATATCATGAGCTGTTGATTTCTGGACAACGTGAACCCTTGAAGCATTTGTGACAGAATTTACCATCGACAAAAGTACCTCTTTTAGCGAAGCTAAAAGGCAGTTCTTCAAAGGAACAAGGGGTAAGCACCTAAATTCATTTAGTCTGCAAATTAAAATGCTCTTGGCTGAGAAGGGCATATTGCTTATAGAATCAGATTGCTAGATTTATTTTTACTAACCTATGTTTGGAAGTGAAAGTAACTTCGACGAGCAAAGTGGTTTGCTGCGAAGCTGTAAAAGATACAAGAGAAACCTAGAATCCTATACCCTAGGCCAGAATACTGAGCATACACCATTAAGTCCAAAAGACCCTGAATCTGAAGAAACCCCTTTTGTTAGAAACCCTCCTATAACTCTGCAGCAAAGATCTGTTACCCCTGAGAACCCGTCATAGTCTGGAAGTAACACTAGCCCGAGTATTCCTGTCGTAGGTCACTCTACTCCAATAAGTTCTCCCCCCCCCTCAATCCACTATGGCCCATATGACTGATGATATTAAGCTCCCAGTGTTCAAAGGAACTGGATCAGAGAATCCAGAATAGTTTTGGTTTTTATGCGAAGCCATGTGGACTGCCTAGAACATTTTGGATCAAGATATAAGAAGAGCGCAGTTGGTCACTTCTTTTAGAGACCGATATTTGACCTAGTTTATGAAATTTTCCAGTACTTAGAACCATGTCTTGGCTGATATTAAAGAATCAATGATCAAAGAGTTCAAGAAGCCTAAATCAAAGTCATAGTGTATAACTGAATTGAAAGAGATTTAGCAGAGGCGAGGTGAATCAGTTTGGGACTTTGATCAGAGGTTCAAAGTTCTGCTAGATCAAGTTAGTTTCAATATTGGACCAGCACAGCATAAAGAATGGTTCATTGCATCCTTATTACCTCATATCAGAATGCCACTCATGCAACAGAAGGTTGCTGATCAGCAAGAGACTTTGGAGATTGCCATGAAACTGGAGACAGCTCCTGTCGAAGATAATTCTGGCATAGCCCAAATACAAGCGCAGTTAGCAGAAATGGATTTGGAGCTGCGCGACATGAAAACAGGGAAATCTATTCACGAAGAGGTGTGGTGTACACAATGTAGGACAGAAGGTCATGACAAGGAACAATGTCCCGCGCTAAGAAATTACCTGAATACTAGTGCGCCAAACCCATTTAACCCTAATGTTCTATATTGTGAGATTTGTAGAACAACTGGTTAGCATTGACCTAAAGACTGCTATATACTACAAAGATATGTGCAAGTACCTAAGAATCCCTATTGCAAGTTGTGTAAGTCAGTTGGACACAACGAAGAGCAATGTCGCAACTTTGACCTTATGAGAGAGCGAACCTATGATGCTTATAGGGTACAAAGCGATGCACAAGGGAATGATGGATATGGTTATCATGGTAGTACATTAGGTCGAGGTACTTTTGGAGGTCGTGATTGTAGTGGTATGTCTGGAAGAGGTCAAGGCCAGGTTGTGTGCTATAACTATAATCAGGTAGGACATCTAGCTAGAGACTGTCGGAACCCAACTACGACATGTCAATATTGCAGAGTAGTAGATCATGTCATTGAGAAATGCCCACAACTAATAGCCAATATATAAGAAATAAATAGCGCTCCTCCTCAGAATATTCAGATGATTACTGTAGAGCAAAGACCTATACCAGCCATTAACATTGTTAGAAGGAGTGGAGCTATGACACAAGTGCAGAATAAGTAAAAACAGCCTGATGAGGCTTGGGTTCGTAAGACCCCAGAGAAAGTTCCAACCTTCGATGTGGGAAGAGAAAAAGAAACATTTATGGAAGCCAAAAAAAACTTTGTTGATCTGAGCACAGTAGCAGCACCTGCACAGCAGCATCAACAGTAGTCACAGTCTCAAGAAGCTTCGACAGATAAAGTAAGTACACTGTCGATATTTTTACAGAGTTGTATGAAGCTCTTACGAAATCAGTATGCCTTAAATGAGTTACAGAAAGTTATTTCTTCTTACGAACCTCAGCGAAGCTCTGGTAAAGAAAAAATTGTTAATAGAGTTAGAAGGACTGGAAGAGAAATGAGATTGCATGCTCAGATAGGAGAGTATGACATGACCGATATCATTTTAGACCTGGGATCAGAAGTAAATGTCTTAACTAAGAAAACATGGGAACAAATGGGAAAACCTACCCTTGAATGGTCCCCTATACAGTTGAGATTAGCCAATTAATAGAAGATTGTGCCCCTAGCAAGATTCCCTAGTGTCCCAGTAGACATTGATGGAGTAAGTACCTTAGCAGATTTTGAAGTCATTGAAATAATTGATGATAGCAACCCCTATCCAACATTGCTAGGAATTGAATGGGCAATAGAGAATTCTATAGTAATCAACCTTAAGAATAGGCAGATGAATTTTGAAGGAAAAGGCTCGAGATTACTACTACCCTTGGACCCTTCTCAAGGAGAAAGGTACACAGAGCCAGTCAGAGATGAAGGTCAGGATATTCTGGATCATATCTACAACATCACAGCTAAAGAAGAAGACTATGTTAACCCTACTCCTGAAGGTATAATGGACTGGAAGTGTAATAGTTCTTGCATGACTGATTTAGATGAAGGCTTAGAGAATTGGTAGAATAGACTTTATGAACTACATGGACATTGATGTGCAAGAATTACCAAGTCTCTCAGATGGCTTGGCTCACAGACAAGAGTCTTACCTATTTTTGATGGCTTGACAGAACTCAAAGATTTTATTTTGCAATTTTTAGAGCAGGTACCAGATTCACAGAAAATGGAGACTCTAGATTCAGTATTTAGAGCCACAATTGATAGATGGTGGAATGGTCATAAGAAGTATATTCAGAGTTGGGAAGCTTGTCAAAAGCTTCTTCACCTCAGATTCGTGGATCAACCTTAGGAGGTGCGAAGTAGGTTTAATGGTTAGACTAGCCCTCAGGAACATTTGGAGCAGTGTTATGAAGCATGGAAGTATGTACCTCATGAAGAATGGGTACATAGGTTTGTGCACACTCTGGAACCTATAGCAAAGAACTAGTATGTGGAGGTGGAGCTTCACCATGGTAATGTAAGTTGGGATAGTCTTGTTGATAGTTTTGTGCTTACATTTTCTATTAATGAGGTTTGTCATGCTTTAGACGCAGCTATTAGGTTGATCCATACTAAGGTGTTTGATGATAAAGAAATAGCAGAGCACCAACCTGATTGGAAGGCACAAGAAGCTAATGTAGTAGAATGTTATAACCTTGCAATTGACGAGGATGATGACCCGCGCAACATAAACATTCATGAGTCAGAAGGACACTGTGAAGTAAATGGACCAGCAGTCAAAGCACCTGAAGTGAATCAGTCCTTGAAAACAACGCAAGTAAATATTTGGTCAGAAGAAATACCTAAGTATGCTACTATTGGAGATTATTGGGATGAAGAAACAGTAAGCAAAGTGACCCAACTTCTCCATGAGTATCAGGACCTATTTCTAACGAAGTTCTCAGAAATGAAAGGTATCCTTGGTGATATAGGAGTGCTAAAAATCCCTTTGTAACCTGATGTGAAGCCTGTCAAACAGCACCCTTATAGGCTGAACCCCAAGTATAAAGAAAAAGTCAAGATGAAGTTAGAAAAGATGCTCACTGCAAGAATCAGTGAGGCTGTCCAAGAAAATCTGTCGTGGTATACAAATGTGTCGAAGGTCCCTATTGTGGCGAAGCTAAAGTTAGTGGTTGTGCCGAAGCCTAACATGCGACTGCTGGGAAAAATCATACTTGGCGGTGTCGGTACATTAAATACATTAACTACTTGTAATAATGAGATTTTGGGAAATATAGCACCGTTTGGACAAGATATCTGTCAGATTTTGTGTCTTCAATGCATAGTTATCATAGATTTGATTAGTGGATTCTATAAGAAGACATCGAGGCCTACGGAAGTTGCATTACGCATTTTCTTGAGTCTTACAATTGAGTCCATGTCAGCTGACCGCGAAGTCCAGGAATTTTTATGAGAGTTCAGGGAGAGAGGTCTACAGAACCTTATCAGCGATCCACCTGCATCTAAACTCCCCAAGTGATGCATCCACCTATGCAGACATGTTCAACCAGGAAGATATTTAAGGCAGAAGTTCACTCTAAATGGAACGAAGAAAGGCACAAACCCTTAGGAAAGACTCCGGAGGATCCCGAGATGTATCCTCCTGGCTCAGCAGAATGGAGGCATGTTGTTTGTCTTATGCAAAAGTACATTGGGATGCAATCATAGGGGTACCATCTGTTAAGGACCCAAAGTTATGGATGGTCAAATGTTCGATAGGACATGAACGGGAGGCAATTCATGGGATGGATTCGCTGATAGATTTAGAAGGCCCAATATTACGAAGGAAGACAGCAGCATAAGGAACATAGTTAGTCTACTAAGGATGAAAGGATGAAGGATCAAGCAAGCTGTGGCCGTGGTAGAAGTAGCAGAAGGGATGATGATGATGATAGGCATATAAGGGAGCAGGAGGGTAGGAAAATTAAAGATGATGGTTACAGATATGTAGACGGATACAGAACTCAACAGAGTGCAAAAGGAGCTAGTAGAGAAGGAGCAAGCAATTGACAGCAGTTTACTATCTTCACCAACAAGATTCTCCCACCAGACAAGAAGCAGAGTGTCCTGGGATGGGACACTGGTGAGTCTTAGGGGCCTATTGGGGTGCGCACCTTAAAGGTCACTAATTTTGGTAACTCCATGGTTTTTTTGGAAGCTTGCAAATGGAGTTGTGACTCAAAATAGTCTTAGGGGTGTCGGGGTTGAGTCAAAGCCCTCTTTTTTGTAATTATCCATAATTTTTGGGTGTAAGCCCATGATTTTGTAATAGTGCACTTGCATAAATAGGCACTCATGTAAAGATGTCAAGATCATCTAATGAAATGAGGATCGTATGATGCAAAGAATTTAGATCTAGTTTCGGTTTTAAGGTCAAGTCCCAGCTATGTGCGTGGATGACCTCTGCAGCTATGTGCGCAGAGGGTTTTGTAAAGGAAGGAACTGCAGCTGAGTGCGCAACTTAGAGATTGTAAGAAAGGAACTGCAGCTAAGTGCGCAGTTAGACTTGAAGGACGGATCTACTGCTAAGTGTGCATATCAGAACTGTGGTTTTGTAAGAAGTGGAATAAAAGCGCAGTTTTGTGGACATAGCCCCTACACTAGGGGTGAACCATGTTATATATTGTGTTGTGGTTCTTTTGTGGTTTCTGTTATGTTTTGATGCTTTTGATAAGTAGGTGAATGCTAAAGTAAGATAACTGTTAAATATTAACTTCGCTATGAATTCCCAGTTAAGGGTTAAGCAAGAAAAGTCTTTTATCTAACTGCGAAGATAAGTAAGTGAATATCGAAGCTCTATTTGGTATAAATATTTGTTGTTAAGGCTAAAGGTACAGTAATATCCCTCTTCTGCTTGCAGAAACCTAATTCTGCGGCACCCCATAGCTGTTTTGGGTGAGACTGCAACCTGTTCGTAGGTTGCTGCCGAAAGGGCCAACACTATGGGTCTTTTTTTTGGTGCGAAGTTAAAGTATAAACCCCGGGTCTACCCTATATCCAAACACTTTGTGATATGATCACCTTTTCTCATGGAAGCTTCAAATAGACAATTTTTCCACTTCTTCTCCTTAATCATATGAACATGAAATGACACTCCACCAACTTAGTTTACCATTGGTTCTTGGATTACTATAATCGTCTAGTCGGGAAGAGATGTTGTATATATTATCCATATTGGCCTCATGATACTCTCGTTGGACAATTTCTACATATTGTTGTCCTTCCATCAGATCTATTGGTGCAACCACTCTCATTTCTAATTCTTCAAATGATATAATCTGCTTCTTAAAATTGATAATGGTTTGATTCTCAATGGCCTAGTCAATACCAAGGAGCATTGGATACATATTTTTATCTTCGACTATCTAGATTGCTTCAAATTATGCATACATTGAAATCCCTTTAACTTCAAAAGGAACTCTTTGTAGTTGATGGATGTGTAGAACCTTCAATTGATTTTACAACCTCAGTTGAACTCGAGACTACAATTATTACTCTCCCAAGTATGATTTTTCAAGATGTTGACATCGGATCCTAGATCCAATATGATAAAATCCATATCATAGTCTCCAATCTGACCATTCATGCGAATAGCTTGGAAAGTCTTTCTTCATTTATGAATCTAGTTAATCTCCCTTTTTGGTTGGATATGTTCTTTGGGTTCTTGTAACAAGATAGATAGCTCTAACAATGCATTTTCATCTTTAACTAAATCCAGACAACTCCTTAAGAATTTTTTTAAGTACTTACCTCTTCCATCAACTTAATTGAAACTGGTCGATCAAAACAGCGTGGAATATCATAGACAAGTCCCTCATTAAACACTCAAGGATAATTCAACATTGAAGCTCCATTGTTTCTTTCCATGAACTCATTTCAGGATTCGAAAAGGAATCCCTTTTATTTATAAACATCAAAAGGTACCCATCATTTTGTTGTTGTTCTGATTCTCAAATTCGGTATATGACTTCATCTATATTCTCCTGTCGCAACTCCCCCTCGGGTCACAACATCAACAATCAATGTCTTATCCCTTGGTTCAACTGTAATATTTTGGACATTTTGGTTTTCATTTTGGAGTTGATTTTGATTTTGACTAGTTTCTTCTTTCCATTGAGAAATAAGTTCCATGAAATATTTAGTAGTGTGGTATAGCGCTTTTCAATATGAACATGCCATCGTCGAATTGGTACAGTATCTAGCATAGTGTCTTGGTTGAACACATCTATAAAAAATTAGTTGGCCTCTTCCTCGACCAAATCCTCCTCATCCACTACCATGAAATCCACCTCTTGGTTGATTATACTATGCATTTTCCCTTTCATATTGGATTTTCTCATCACCCTTCATCAGGTAAGTATCGATTGTTCGTTCTTGTAGAAATTGGTATGCTTGGCAATCCTTTTCGTTGTGTCCAATAAATTGACATAATTTATAATAAAGACTGGAAGGAGTACTTTTCTGCAAATATAATCATTCTTATGAGCGATGTCCTCTTCTTTGGAAGACCCTGCACCATGGCATACTATATTGACTAAGCAGGTTCATTTCCCTAGTAGCCATATAGTCATGAAAATATGAACAATTATCTTTGTGGTGTCCTTCCCTCCTATATTCGGTACACCAAATATCTTCATGAACCTCTTTCCCCTTCTTGATATCTTATATTTGTAATGATAGGTTGGATAACTATGACTGAATATGTATCATGCCAACACCATTTTCTTGTTGAAATATTGTAACTTCAAAGAATATTCTAAATGTATTTTACTGATGTAACCCAAGGGAGATGTTTTATTCCTTCGTCAGGATGTTACTATTGTATTTGGTCGTCAAAGAGTCATGAGGTATAACCTCCATTGTAAGTTGGGTCAATAATACCCTCTTGAATATAATATAATACTATTTTTTGTCTTGGAGAAGGAGAAGGAGTACCTATTTTTGGGTTTTATCTTATACATCTATAGAGAGGAAGTTTTGTTGGGTTTTCTTCTCCTTCAGGGTTTCTAGGATAAATTTCTATCTATCTTGTGATTGTGTTTATTTTAGTGATCCTGCATATTATATTGATGTGAAATTGGATTAAACACTAATGATATCTAGCTAAGCATATGAAATCTTAACATGGTATCATAGCTAGCCGAAATAGAACACCTTTCACAAGGTGAAACTCTCTCTCCTCTCCCTCTGGCAAGAAATTAGGGTTTATTTCACAATTGGAATTTTGGAAATATTATTGCATAGAAGGTTGTGTCTCCCTAGAGCGCATATATTAATCCCTAGATCAAATTTTTTGAGTGGTTGTATTTCTAGGAAATCCAAACTCTAGTTTGGCCTTGAACAAGAAAACTGCAGAAAACCAGAACCAAAAATCTACAGAAACTGAAATTTCACAAGCAAGTTTTGAAGGGTGAAGATTTGGAATCTCTAGAAACCAAGTGGACCAACCAACTCACCTCAGTTAAGCGCATCTCTTGGTAAGGTCAGTATTGCATTTTGAGAAATTTCAATTTTTAGTGACCTCCTGGATAAGATGGTCCCAAGCATTAAGCTTCGAGATAAGCTAGAAGGAATAGAAAACTACTGAGAATGGAAGTATAGGATTGGTCTCATTCTGAGAGAGAATGATCTTGAGAAATATATCAAAGAATAATTTATAGAACCTATTAGCACTTATGCTAAATTTTATTTTTTGCAGGAGTTGGTTTTCTTGGTTTGGCAGGTCTGCAAAAAGAAAGGGTATTTTTTTCATAAACCAAGGTTGGTTTTATACATTTGGGCCTAATTTTATGGAAATAAACTTAATTTTTATGAAACAAACCAAAAAATAAAGGGATTGGGCCAAGTCCTCCCAACACTCAATGCATACTAAGCTAAAGCACCAAAACTGCCTAGGGGCCATGCCCACCATCAAAGTTACAGTCAACACACAAAATCAAAGCCTGCAAACAGAGCTCCAACATTGAGCTCCCGAAGAATAGTATGTCACATTGTTCCTTGATATAAGCTCCAATCACCAATGCTTATAAACCTTTGAAACACATTTCACTCTATGCATGTAGGATAAAAGCACACACTATGATGGTCAATTTTGCACCAACAACTAGCACGGGCAAAACAAATTTTCTGAGGTTGTGAAATATAGTATGGGATCCACTATTAGATGAATCCAATTGTATCTAATCCTGATTGATGGTCCACATTGATTTTGTAGTGGCAAGGTGCAGGCAATTTAAGTTTTTAAAGTTCAGTGAAATTTTGGAAATGACTGTTTTAGTCATTACATTCTGAGACGTGCGACTACCAAACCAAGAAACATTTTGTGAAACTGAGAGGTTTTTTTTTTAGAACATCATTATCCACAATAACCTCTCTCAAGTTTTATACAGGCTCTATGTTTTGGGAGAATCAAAGCCATATTCAGAGGGAAATTTTCCAAAATTTCGCAATCCCGTCTTAGTCACCAACTTCAAAAGAATATTTTGATGAGATGGAGAGGAATATGGCCAAACAGACAAATGTGTTTTGTCAGGAACATGGTAAACTACAAAATATATATCATATTTTACACATATATCACCAGTTGAGATATGCAGGTTGGTATTTGAAGCCTATTTTTCATTGATCAATGGTGCAAATTATAGGCCAATTGCATCCAATGCCCTAGAACCATTTCAATGAGGAAAGTAGTAGACAAGTTAATTAGTTGAGGGACTGAAAATGGTATTAAAGTACTCATGAAATAAACCGTCATATTGATGTGTGAAACAAATCAACATCGATGATGGATTTCACACCACCAACAAGTATAGATTATTTAAAATTATGTGGCTGTGAAATCAAGTACGAGATCTACTCTTGGATGACTAATATATTATTCAAATACCGATCAATGGATAGAAAAATATTTCTCTAGTTCAAAGTGCTCTTGGTTTAAATTTTAAGAATTGAGCGAAATTCCATGGAAAGTGCAGTAGGGAAAATTTTATAAAAATGACTGTTTTAGTCATTGTATTGAAGGAGTTGTTTCCGACAAACCAGGAAACATTTTAAGAAACTAAGAGAGGTTTTTATTTAGAAAATGTTCATCTACAATAACCTCTCTCCTAATTTACATAGGTATTATGGATTGGGAGAATAGAAGGGATATTCATAGGGATTTTTTCCTGAAATTCATAATCTTGTCTGAGTCCTAAAGTTCAAAAACATATTTCAAAGAGCTAGAGGGGAATATGGACAAATGAATATCTCAATTTTTTCAGGAACATGGTCAATAAAAAATAAGTCTCTCATATTTCACACACCTGTCACCATTTGAGGTATGCAAGTGGAGCTATGAATCCTATTTTTTAGCAATCTGACTCATGAAAGAGGTGAAAGAATGGAGATTAGGAGGAAACTGTATAAGAACAAGTGATGGAAATAAAGACGAGATACTTCACCTCTACTGTTGAATAAAAATCCAAATCTGATTCAGCACCACACTGTTGGGAGTGCTCTGAAATGTCACTTTCAACCATCAAGCCTTAGTCCCATATGCCATACTTGTTGTTTTGACCAAGCACACACATCACTGCATATTTTCCTAATTTGTTTGTGACAATGACAAATATGCCATCTTAGGCATCTGCCAGGATTTGATTCCCACGTTGTAAAAAAATTGGGCTCTATTTCAGGGTTGGTCCCGAGAGCCATGGCATTATAAATAGGACCTCAATTAATGAGGAAAGCATGGGAAACTTCATTCATAAAGCATTCTGCTTTTGGTTTTGCATCCCTATAATTTTCTTGGAAGATTTAATGAGAAGTATGCTCTAAGTTCTCTGATATTCTTCAAGTAGTTTTCTATTCAGTCTGTGTTTCTAATGCTTTCTTTCCATGAATGTGTTTTCTGCCAATACATTTCTAGATTAGCATCCAAGGAATTCTCTCTCATTTAAGCGCTTTTGTAGCAGGGATTTCTCCCTTGATACAGGGCAGGAATGGATCCCTTCTGTCTAGAGGATGGAAGGGTAGGTTCCTGTATGGAAATGTAGAAAATAAATGGATAGAAAGCAAGAAAGAACAGAAAGACAAGAAATGGCTGGAAACCCCTCTGCAAACAATGTTAGGGTTTAACTCCAGCTACCTGCAAACAACTATTAGAAACAAGAGACCTGCAAAACAAGTTAAGAAACAAACCTACAAGAAAATATGGGTTAGAAAACAACTAAGCTACTAAAGCAAATACATGAGCAAACAATGGTATACCTTCTCTTTGGTGCAATGGGCCACCATGCCTTGGCTAGAAGAAGCACCTCTCTCTCTCTCTTGGAAATGGAGGAGCTATGGCTCAATGGGAGAATGAATGGATGACAGGGGGGATGTGGGTGGCTTGAGAGACAAAGGGTCTCAAGGCATCCATGGGTAGCATAAAGGTATGGAAGGGAGAAGTGTTTTGAGAGTCACCCCACCCCTCTATTTATAGTATTTTCAGGGTTCTAAGCCCTTGGTCAGGGATTTAGCCCCTTTTTTGGGATTTTAGCCCCTTCCTCCCTAACTTTAGCTCCTTTTAGGGTTTTAGGCTCCTTTGAGGTGTTTTAGCCCCTTTTTGGAGGCTTTAGCCCCTAGGAGATTTTTTTAGGCTCCTTTTTGGGGTTTTTAGGCCCTTTTACTCAGTTGTAATCCTTTTTGAGGGTGTGGGGGTCTAATGGGGTGATACAAAGGTCATGCATGGGTGTCCTTGGGTGGTGTAGGCCATGTAGAGTTGAATGAGGGATTTTTTGGGTTAACAGATTGCCCCCTGAAGTGTGAGGGCAGGAGCTCATCGTATGGCTGATGGACATCATAGGATTTACTGCGAAGAGGTGGTGCTTCCGGGGCTGGGGCATGGTGAATTTTGGTTTTTGTATTAATATGGTTCCCATCAATGGGTGAGATACAAATAATATGTGACATGTATATGGACGAGGCGAGCATCCCCATGCTTGTGACAATGTCAAAAGAATAATTTGATCTATGTTCTAAAAGACAAGAGCTGATCATATACAATTGATGATACATAGTGGTTGCCTCAATGTGAGGCTGAATACAATACCAATATGAAGAACTACTACATTGGACCCATGGAATTATCATGGAATGCTATATCTTCATGATTGATGGCCTGCTAGATCTGGGACAGTACATAACTATATGGACTCACTGATTGGGAGTCAGAGTCTTTGTGGTACAAGTATGTTGCATCAATCATAAATCTATATAGAAGCAGTGCTGGGGCTTCTTAACACTGTCTCCAACGCAACCCAGAAATCACAAATGACATAACCTATTTAGGTCCCTCGATTAGACTCATCAATGTGCTAGATTCAGGTGACATTTGGAGTCTTCGACCAAATACTGCATGGACCAAACCCTGTACAAATCTCAATGATGCGATGATGTAGTTGGAGTCGAAAACGTGAAAAAACAACCATCATGAGAGGCACTAAGAACACCTCTCAAGTGGTCCAAGGAACTCATCAATGAGGTTAATGAAACTAGGATACAAGGACCTCTAGGTCTATCCTATGGAAAATGTGTGTTGTCATCAACAGAGGGAGACCTGCCCATAGTTAAGGCAATGGTGTTTCCTTGACTAGAAGCATGAGGAAGATAACTGAAAGGTGTGAGACAATATGCAGACTGACCCACTGAATGTGGGGGGGAGGGAAAGATTTGAACAGGGGCAAGGGGAGTGTGGTAGACTCAAAGTTCCTTTGTTCAGGGTATGATGGTAGCAAAGACCAAGCAGCAAATGAAACTGGCTCATGGGAATGGGATCATAGCTGTAATACCAGAAATGTCACTGCAGATGGGAAATACTTGGGGGAGGTTGATATTTTTGATATTGATGGGATCCAAGGAAGACACATTGTAGAGTACTCTAAACAAAGGTGACCCAAAGTGGGAATGCTGCCAAACTATTTTTTGTCGGGTGGTGTCTAGAGAAACCATTATGGTACGATCTCGTGGATTTTTGGCGAGCCCGAGAAAGTAAATGCTGGATGGTGCTTTCAATTTTAGAGA
Organism: Pseudotsuga menziesii; assembly: GCA_001517045.1. Classification (NCBI taxonomy): domain Eukaryota; kingdom Viridiplantae; phylum Streptophyta; class Pinopsida; order Pinales; family Pinaceae; genus Pseudotsuga; species Pseudotsuga menziesii. Next base: position 73,135 of record LPNX010739010.1, read on the forward strand.
GTCTGAAAGCACAAATAAGACTCCAGTGGGGGCTCTTTTTCGTTGGTAGTCTCCTGTGCCCGAAAAAGGATAAAAGTATACATAGGAGATCTCACCCATCCTTTGGGGGATGAGAGACTTCTTTACTGTTGGTAGTCTAATCAGGCCATAAAAGGTTAAACCTATACTAACTGGACAGTCATTCAGATATTTTTACAAGCATGAACGAAACCAAGTTTTCTCGGCAATATTTTCTTGATGAGAAGGATGGAAAAGAGATTAACAACAACCCATAGTGATATTTTTCGTAAAGTGTGGCCCCTCTACCCGAGAAAGTAGAAAAGTATGCAGAGGGGAATGGTCTTTGCTTGAATATGCCAATGTGGCCCTTTTCATTTAATGGTCTACATGGTCTACAAAAGGAGGTAAATGAGATGATGTAGATGCCCCTTCCTATCCTTTGAGGAGCAGGAAAAGATGCAATTGCGCTCGACCATCTTTTCATTGTTTTTAGGAGTCAGAAAAGAGCTTAAACAAAACTTGAGTATGGTCAATCAATTGCAGTGGCACAGGAGGTGTCCCATGTTGGGATGGTGAACAGTGGTCCAAAGGTCATCCACGCAGTATGGATGGAGCAGATGGCTCTTAAACATACCAATACATGCATAGGATATATCGCAACAGAGGCTCATGAATCGGTGCGGCAGAGGCACGCAAACTGAGGTGGCTCTTAGACAGAGGTCAGGAGAGCTATGTGTGAGTTGCAGTGGACAAACTTGACTACATGTGATGTGAGTGCAAGTCCGAGGGTAGCTATATGCCAAATACATGCAAGAGAAATAAATCATTTTCTGGACAAAGGTCCAGAGATCCGTGTAAGGTGCAGTGGATGAACTAGACAACTATATGTTACAAAAGTAAAAATGATTTTCCTTAACGGGTAGTGGCCCGAAAACCCGCATGAGTAGCAGTAGGAAAGTGTGATGCAAGTACAGGTCCTCAGACACTTGCATCGCCATGCTGTGGCTTGTAAATCAAGATAACTTCCAGGAAGTGGTCCCAAAATTTGTTTGTTAAACATGAGATGATGGTCTCATAAGGACATAGAGGATGGAATTCTGAAACCAGTGGCGTGATTAATGTCTCAAACAAACTTCATATGGTCATGTTATGTCGAATGAGAGAAATTAGGTCAAATAGTGCCTATATAATGGTGGGGACCACTTGGTGAAGTGTCATTGTCACTATTCACTGTGGAGTTGGAGAGGTGGGCCCTAAATATTCATTTTCTGATTTCTCCTATTTTGACCAGTGGTTTTGAGTTTCATGACTTGCAGGTAAGAGCTCTCACTGAATCTCTTCTTTTTGGTGGTTTACATTCTGCATTTGGTCACCTGGAGGTCATCCATGAGCTTGTTGGGGTTTCATGGAGCCAATTCACACCTTTGGTCACATCTGTGGGCCATTTTTGAGTGACTTGGTCGCTCATTTTTCCCAAACAGGTGTGACTTGGCCTTTGGGTGATGCTTTTTCTTTGATGAGAGCAGTGGCTGACATCTGTTTTTTGCTTGTGCAGGATGCCTGAGATTAAGTGGCAAGAGAGAGACTATAAATACCTCCATGAGGCATCATTATGAGACAGGAATGTGTGTGATACACTGGCTCATTGCGGTTTACTGAAGTTTATGAGGATACCCCTCATGAAGAGCTTGAGTCTGCTGCTGCAAACTCTGGTGAGTTTTTGGGATGTTGAGGAGGAGGTCTTCCTCTTCTAGGGCCAACATATTGAGATCACGCTAGCAGATGTATACTTCCTAACTGGGCTCCCTATTTTGGGATTTGTTGGTGACTTGGCACCGGTTATGCCTCTGGGGGAGACATTGGAGGAGCTATGCGATAAGCACTGTTATGCTATGGTGTATGTGCGTGGCTCCTATATCCTGATGTGTGACATTGAGGATCTGTCGACATGGGTGGTGGCAACATTACTGCTGCATATCTTGGGTTCCAAGAGGAGCCACAAGATATTTGGAGGGTAGCTTCAGCTAGTAGAGCGTGCTATGGTAGGCACATATTATGGGTGGTCTCAGATGTATCTTCAGGTTGTTAGGTGTTAGATGAACAGGTCGAGGGCATCTGGAGCAGGATTTTGTTTTGGCTCATTTCTATGTGCTTTCTTTTTTGAGAAAGTACCTACACTACGTCTGCACCGGGATGTCCAGGATAGTGGTCCACAGGAGCCACAGATCTATTGGTGGTGTCAGATGATGATACAAGAGGGTGGCACCAGAGTGGACCGCTTCTTTACTGAGGAGATATTAGAGTGGTGGAGTTAGCTTCCAATGGTGATTGAGGAGTACCCATATGTGGGTATGAACTATCATGGGTATCCAGAGATGCCCTGACCTCCAGACCAGGCATGGGGACCAGTTGGTATGTATGCGTGATGATTTCATGTTCATATTTATACATAGTGTAGTTGAGCTGGTTGATAGTTGTATGTTGATATGTGTGGATTGATGGTGTCCTTATTTGTGTATGCAGATATTGGTTGCCGCCTGTCGCCCGGGCATCAGAGGTGGGTGGTTTCCATGGCTCCTATGACAGTTCTTGCTCGGAACCCTCGCAGGCGACGGAGGGAGATGGATGGACTGCTGCCGTATCTGGAGGGGACTACTACTAGGGTCTCTGATGATGGTTGGTAGCATCTGAGCAATGATATGATTTCTTCTATTCATATTTTTCCTCTAGAGTGGACTTCTATGATGAGGAGGATGGCTATGGCCTGTGAGGACATTTCTCAAGTAGCAAGAGGCAATATTCCTGCAGAGGATGAGTCTTCTGAGGAAGATGATGATACTGAGTCAGATGATGAGTCTGATTTAGATTAGTAGCCTAGTGGGGGCTGCCCCTAGTGCGTTGGTGCACTTAGGAGTTTTTGTGTCACTATGTATATCTCGCTGAGAAAGCATATCTGGCTTCTCATTTTGTACTGGACATATTTTGGACATGCAACTTATCTATTTATATATATATTTTTTACGCACATGGATGTGCTTTTATTGTTTTATATCTGTGACTCTTTTTATGATGATGTGGAATGCAATGCCTAGATGATGTATTATTACACTTGTGTGTGTATTTTTGGATATGATTATGCATGATGTTATGGTTGGTTATTTCCTATATGCGATTATGAATGTTCCAGTTTAGAATGTCATTAGCCATTTGATCTGCTACACTATTGAGGTTTCTGGGAACATGTGTGAATGTGATGGACTCAAATTCTCTAACCATATGTTTAGTGCACAAGAATTTTCTAAAGAGGTAGGGATCACGTACCCGATAATAGTTATTCAACTAATAAACAAGCATCTAGGACTCTAAGAAGACATCGAGATGGTGAATGCCTAGCTGAAGAGTGGCAGCCAAGAGGCCTTTGACACCACCATACTCATCCTAGTTGTCGCTCGTACTGCCCATGCATATGCTGTTGATATGGATCAGCTCATATGATGGGGAGTAGATGACCCATGCAGCTGAGGCAAGGTTCGGGGACCATCTACTTGCTCCATCAGCAAATCCCATATACCGGTCTGAGGTATGATCCATCTGGAGAAATGAGGGGAAACAATACATAAGACTCACTTTTGAAAAATGTGTAAAACAAAAAAGGAGAAAGACTATATTATAAGTTGTACTGTCATCACTAAAAGGGGTGACTTTAGAGGGAAAGTCATTTGGAATTTCAGGGGATCACCAGTCATTCCTTTGTGTGACATGATGAACCCTAGGAGATGGCCCGTTGGGATACCAAAAACACACTTGAAAGGGTTCAAATAGATTTCAAGGCTTGTGACATCATAGGAGGACTTGCCGCAGGTCGTCTATGTGTTGTGTTTTCTCCTGTGACTGCACAATGAGGTTCTCCAGACAAACCAACATGATGTGGGTGAGGTCGTCGAAGCAGTGTGTCATGGCATGCTGGAAGGTGGCTTCAGCATTTTTCAGGCCAAAGGGCATGACTCAATATGTGAATGTGCCCCACGGGGTTGTGAATGCCATCTTATAACAGTCTTCTTTCCAGATCTGGATTTGGTTATATTCGAAAAATCCATCCATGAAGGAAAAGGCCTTATGTCTGGCGCATGCATCGATAATATGATCGATGAAGGGCGTTGGGAAGTTGGCTTTGGGACATGCCCCATTGAGGTCATGGAAGTCTGTGTAAATACGGATGGTACCCTGTTTTTTATTCATAGGAACAGGATTAGAAACCCAAGTGGTGTAGGCAATGGGGTAGATGAAGCCGGCTGTGCGCAACTTCTCTCTCTCGGTTTTGACTATGGCCACTTTGGAAGGGTGAATTGGACATTGCTTTTAGCGTACAGTGGCCACATCGAGCCATGTGTTGATGTGGTGTTCCACAATGGATGCATCTAAGTCGGGCATTTCAGTATAAGACTAGGAAAATATGTCACAGAATTCTTGGTAGATAATTTTGTAGGCAGTGACTTCTTCTGTGGAGCAAGATGCCCCTAGCATTATTCTTCAACAACCTCGAGATTGGTTGAGATGTTGATTTTGATGGTGGGTGAAATGTTGGCCATGTTCCCTTCTTCAAAGGCATCTGGTGTCGACATGGGGTTCTTGAACCAGTCAACTTTTCGATGTATGAAATCTTTGGTTTCCACGGAAAACTAGTCAGACTGCGACACAAGTTCTTCAGGGAGGAAGAATGAGCGATGGTGCATGTTGTCCCATGGGTATTTCGGGGAGGTTAAAGCTTCAAGTATCTCCTCATCATTGCAGAAGCAATGAATAGATAGGTCTGATGGACTGTCGTTGGAGGTGGAGACAAGCGGTTCAATTGAACTAGACATCATGTAAATGGACATGGTGTCTGAAGAAGGAGGTGGGGGGTGGACTTCTTCGATCAGGGTGATCTCATACTCAAGGGAATGTTGACGGAGGTTAGCTAAAGCCATTCAAAACTTAGGAAAGTCCTGGCAATGGTGAGAATAATGTCCATACAAATCATAGAGGGCGCAAGAATGGTTTGTTCTCAGTGACTTTGTTTTTACGGTTGGCGTGCTTGGAAGTTCAACCATGGGGAGGTTTTCATTTGTATCCATGGCATCCAAATGAATGCAGATGATTGGGATTTTAGGAAAGTTCTGAGTTGGATGGCCCTATTGCTCGCAAATGGTGCAAGGTGGGATCTACTAAGGTTCTACAGTAGCTTTTGCATTCTTTCCCTTGGCTCTTTTCGGGTGGGGTGGTGTTGGTGCGGGTGTGGTGGATGGTTTTTGCGGATCGGGTGGATGATGGGACTTGACCACAATGGGCTCAATAGGTGTTAAGACTACCTGGGGCATTGATTGTTGAGCTGGTGGATCAAGATACCACATGGGAATTCCCAATGTAAAGTTGGGTAGGTTCAGGGTGGCCATTAACGGCTTGCTCATGACACCAGGTGGGGGAAAGAGGAAGGGAATTGTATGGATTGGAGAGGATCCTAGATAACTCCCTGCTGGTTGTATGTGGGGGTGCGGTTGTGGTTGTAGCTCTGGATAATGCTACGACTATGGATGATGTTACAAATTCTATTGATGTTTCGGATGCGGACGGTGTTGTGGTTGTGGTTGGGACTGCAGCTGCGGTTGTTGTTTGGGTGCAGCGGTGCTGGATGAGAGCATTCACAAGTCTGTAGTCTCATTTTCTATCAGTGGTGGTGACACTAAGGGAAAATGAGCCATCATGGTGGTATCGGAAAACAAACCAGGCCCCAAATTCAACAATGGGGAGGCTAGTGTGTTATCAACCATGGTGTTGATTACAGGGACAACATTGGCATGTGTGACCATCCCTTGTGGCTCAATGGTGTTCATGGTATGGATAACATTGGAAGGTGTCGTTAACCCTTGCGAATCATGCTAAGTGAGTTGATCAAGCGTCACGATCTTCCCTTTGTGGGGGAACATCATGAGGTGGAAGACAGGTGATGTGATAGCTCTCATGGTGTACATATAACTTCTTCTGATGAGAAGGTTATCGTCCAGTTGAGCATTGACAACCTCTATGTCAATCAAAACTACCCAGATAATGTGATGGGGACATGAGGGAGGATTCCTTGGCATTTAGTGGGATGGCCATCATAATCCCGTATAGTTGTGGAGGATGTTTGTAGAATTGGGGATCCAAGTTTCTGCCAGACTAGGGTAGACATAATGCACGTAGATGCCCCCTCATCCACTATGCACTAGTGCACAACCAGATTTTGGATAGACACCAAGATTTGAAAGGTGATGGTTGATGGCATGCGTGGTTCTCCATTCTCCCTGTTGAATGTGATCAACTTGGAGTCGAAGGGGTCTACAACCCCAAGGGAAGCTAGTAAGGTTTTCCGCTGCATTGGGCACATTGAGTACCTCAAGAGCAGACATGGCCATTGGTGTTTGGGCCAAATCATCCACAATGCTATAGTTGACCACAGCTCTAGCTGTGGCATTATTGGAAACTCAGCATATGGGGGGGTGGGGGAAAGGGGGTAACTGGAGAGGTGCGTTGACCAATTTGGATGTGGATTCCACTAGTGTGTTAGTGGGTTTGGTAGTGGTTCTATACTGATTTTGTTTGGTTTGTAGGTTGACCTCTTTAGTTGTCATGGATAGCAAGTGGTGTACACCTGTTTCAGCCGTGGGAGGTTCCCCCGGAGCGTTGGGATTGGGTTGGGGAGGGGGTGCGGTTGCCACCAATCCTTGGACTGGTAATGGGTTCTGAAGCACCATAGGAGGAGGTCCTTATGGTGTCAGGTTGGGTTGGGCTTGGTTTGTTGTGTTGGTGGCATGTTGAACCTCATTCTGAATGGCCTGCTTTCGCATGACCCATGAAGGGACACTCGAATGTGTAGTGCTTGTAGACCTCACCGAATCTGCATGGTTGGTTTGTACACAACGGAGCATTGCATCTCAGTGCATTTGGTTGTGGAGGATTTTGGGCGGATCGGTTTGCCGCAACATTGTTGGGAGGGTTTGGTTGTTGACCGCCTCCCTGTGGTTGATTATTGGCTTGGTTCTAGGGTCGGTTCTTCCTAGCTTTCCCTTGTTGATTGTTGGGGGCTAGATGGTTGGGACAGTTTTGTTGTGCAAATACTTGTCCCAATGGAGTAGGTGGAGTAGGGGCAAGGGCTTGAACCACTTGCACTGGTGGTGCATAATAAATTTGAGTGGGTGGCGGTGCCACAAATGTGCACATTTTCCCCACATATTGCTGTGTCTACCACACCAAAGCCTGAGCCTATTGCGGTGGCAAACATTGTGCATAATAAGTTGTTGCTCTGGACTAGGACATCATTCTTGCATAGTCTAGAGTTTGGTTTTGGTAGGAAACACTAGCAGTGTTGCTTGGTTGTGGTGGAACTGTAGGTGGTGTCAGATGGGGCTGTGGTTGTTGGGAGATTGAGCCTATGATGCCATCTGTAGCATGGGATGCCCCCAGTGCATCCTGGTAGGAGGTACACGCACGGGGGGCATATGGAATAATAGTGTAAAGGTATCCAGACTAGGCTTAGATCAGGTAAAACTATTGGGCTTTCAGTATGGCCTCCTCTTTGGATTGGGGATGTTTGGATGTGACGTCCTTTTCTATGGGTGGGAGAAAGGTTTTGAGAAACCAGTTTAGGAAGATCCCATCGTTAAGTTGGATTTTACACAAACTGCGGTGTCACAACCACTCATGGATGTGGTTGGTTATATGGGTTGCAGTGTTGTGGTGGAAATATAACAAGATCTCCACCCCTTCATCATATTTAATGGGGATTTGGAAATATTGCAGGAACATGAAAGCCAGGGAGTTGAAATATGGGTACTTGGCTTGTGGTAGCTTAATGTACCATTTGGCTGTAGCACCTGTGAGGGTGTGTTGGAATAGTCTTATCTTGATTGAATCCTCTACGACGTTGTTTGATGAGCACCATAGATGAAATGTCATGATGTGGTTTTGGGGACACTCCCCTGCCTTCCCTTCAAACTTGGAAATGTCTGAGGGAAGTGTGGTTGGCATGGAAGGCCAAAAGGTTTGATGGAGGATAGGGTCGTTTGTCAATCGAGCCAAATCAAGAAAGTTAAGATGAACCATGAAAGACAGATTTGAGCCCAGGTTGACGTGAGATGGGGAAGGTATGGTGGTGGGGTTTGTAGGTACATAATGTACTTGCATTAGCTGGGGGTACTGGTGGTGCCATTGTATATGGACTCGTGCCCCTAAGTGTGGTGTGAGGGATAGTGTGGGTAGAAGGGCCACTGCCCCCATGTGTGACAGGAGGGGTAGTGTAGGTGGAAGGGCCACTACTCCCATGTGTTGTAGGTGGGACAGCTTCAGTGGTCACAATGGCTTGTGGCAGCTGACTGATGACAGTTTGCATGACCATTCTAGGGTCACCTGTAGGGTTGTTGGTGACATTTTGTGGTGTGGACATGGGTCCACTAGTGATTGCAATGCCAAAAAAAGGATCCGGGTTTGCACCAGACATGGGGCTTGATGGTGTTGTGTGCAGGTCTGGTTCAAACTGATATGTGTCTGAATCTGAATCAGAGGCTATGTGGCCTTCTGATGGTGTGAAAGGTCGTCGAGAATGGTCTCGATGGTGTCAGTTCAATGACCCAAATTGTGGTGTTTCACCTCTTAGGTGTGAGGAAGAGCGTGAGGGATCAATTGTGTTAGATTCGTGTATTAAACTGGTGGAAATGATTTTTCAGACCCTGGTTTCAATGGCTTCCTATTAGCTATAGGTGGTCACTCGGCCACCAAGACTGCTAGAAGACAACGCTTGGCTTTTTCCTCACGGGCGTTCTACTCAATCGGTGGGTGTCGTTTCCTATTTCACTTGGCAATTCCTCTCAGTGACCAGCTACTTTAGGGTTCCCGTGGTACTCCTCACAATGAGTTTCTGGGATGAGCCCAAGTACTTCCCACGGTTAAGGTAGTGAAGGACTTATGTCCTCAAAGACTACATATTTTTGAGCTTAGTGTAAATTTATAAATTTTAGTGGCTCTCTCAGCGTCATGAACTAAGTTGGGTTGATTTACGTGGTATGGTGTGTATGTATTTCTGTGTTTCTGTTATTCAGTAGCTACAAATGGTTTATGAATATTCTACAGAGTTAATCATATTATGGTTGAAATCAGTAAATAAACAGAAATTTTGTAGACAGATACCATTTTTTTTTTTACCCTGAATTGTGATAGCCTAACTAGGTGACTACCTTATACGTATATTCTTCTTCAACCATGAGAATGTGCTGGGCTCTCAACAAAATGGGACTAATCCCATCCGTAGATCCATAGGTCACCTCTCGGATGCAAGGTTGGTCAACAGGGAGGACACTTAGTGTCATGAGAAGCCCTCCTTCTCTACCCCCTCTACCTTCCAAGTCACCTGTTTTTAGTGGTTTCGAACAATATTGGGTGAAGTGCCTATTACTATATGAGCTATGCCCTTCGTCTTATCCCAGAATACCCCGAAGGGTGATGACTGGGTAGAGGAGGAAGGGTAAACAAGGTTGTTGATTTTAGGTCAGTTTTAGTTAGGTTAGATTCATTAACCCATTAAATGTTTAATTTACACTTAGTTATGTGAATGAAATTGCAGTAAGATCAAACATAAACAAAAATGGAACAATTGTGTTGGACAGAGGTGGATAAGCCGCACTGATAGTCCCTAGTTATTAAAAACTAACTTCTGAGTGACAGACCGCATGTTTCGGGTCAAATGTGGTGAGGGGGTCACCAAATTTTTCCAAAAACAGGTGAGGGGGTCACTCAGATTGTGTAGACAGAAGAGGTTTGTCTTTCTGAAGGAAGTCACAACTTTTAGGGGGGGAAAGGGAAACCTGGTCGCACCTGTGAGGCCTAAATGAGTGACCGGGTCCCTTATTTAGGCCTGATAAGTGTGACCTACTTTGGATTGGGGGTTTTTTTGATCCTGAGTCAGATCCAACCAACATTAACCTATACTGTGGCCAAATGGACTTGAATTTTCCTTGTGGAGGGTTGGCAGAAACAAAAGCTGTAAATAAACAAGATTTAAACTAGATTTGACAAGAAATTTAACCCAGGGAAAAACTAAACTAAAACTTGAATTTTTTTTCAAAAAACAGACCTAGGGATTTCTCAAAAATATAGATTACTCGTAAAAGTATCTGAATGACCGTCTAGTCAATATAGTTTTAACCTTTTTTGGCCTGATTAGACTATCAATGGTAAAGAAGTCTCTCATCCCCCAAAGGATGAGCGAGCTCTCCTATGTATACTTTTATCCATTTCCAGGCACAGGAGACTACCAAGGAAAAAGAACCCCCACTGGAGTCTTCTTCGTGCTTTCAAACTCTCTAAAATTGAAAGCACCATCGAGCATTTACTTTTTGGGGCTCACCAAAAATCCACGAGATCGTACCACAACGGTGTCTCTAGACACCACCCCACAAAAGTAGTTTGGCAACATTCCCACTTTAGGTCGCCTTTTTTTAGAGTACTTTGCAATGTGTCTTCCTTGGATCCCATCAATATCAAAAGTATCCACCTCCCCCAAGTATTTCCCATCTACAATAAAATTCCCAGTATTACAACTATGATCCCATTCCCATGAGTCAGTTTCATTTGCTTCCTGGTCCGCCCTGCCATCATACTATGAACAAAGGAAGTTTGAGTCTACCACACTCCCTCTACCGCTGTTTAAATTGTTCCCTCCTCCTCCCATTCAGTGAGTCAGTTTGTAGATTGTCTCACACCTTTCAGTTATCTCCCTCGTGCTTTTGGTCAAGGAAACACCATTTCCTTGACTAGGGGCATGTCTCCCTCTATCAACGACAACACACATATTTCAGAGGATAGACCTAGAGGTCCCTGTGTACTAGTTTCATTAACCTCATTAACGATTTCCTTATACCACTTGAGAGGAGTCCTTAGTTCCTCTCGAGATGGTTGTTTCTCACATGCTCGATTCCAACTACATCATCGCACCGTTGAGATTCATACAGGGTTTGGTCCGCGCATTATCTGGTCAAAGACCCCAGATGTCACCTGACTCTAGCACATTGATGAGTCTACTCAAGGGACCTAAATAGGTTATGTCCTTTGTGATTTCTGAGTTGTATTGGAGATAGTTTTTAGAAGCCCCAGCAGCACTTCTATATATATTTATGATTGATGCAGCATACTTGTACCACAGAGACTCTGACTCCCATTCAGCAAGTCCATATAGTTATGTACTGTCCTAGATCCAGTAGGCATTCATTCATGAAGATATAGCATTCCATGAGAATTCCATGGGACCAATGTAGCAGTTCTTTATATCAGTATTGTATTCAGCCTCACATTGAGGAAACCACTATGTATCATCAATTGTATATGATCGGCTCTTGTATTTTAGAGCATAGATCAAATTATTATTTTGACATTGTCACAACCATGGGGATGCTTGCCTCATCCATATACATGTCACATATTATTTGTATCTCACTCATTGATGGGAACCATATTAATATAAAAACCAAAATCCACCATGCCCCAGCCTTGGAAGCACCACCTCTCCGATGCAAATCCTATGATGTTCGTCGGTCATACGATGAGCTCCTTCCCTCACACATTAGGGGGCAATATGTTAACCTAAAAATACTTCACTTATCTCTACATGGCCTACACCACCCAAGGACACCCATGCATGACCTTCGTATCACCCCATTAGACCCCCACACTCTCAAAAAGGCTTAAAAATGAGTAAAAGGGACTAAAAACCCCAAAAAGGAGCCTAAATAACTCTCCTAGGGCCTAAAGCCTCCAAAAAGGGGCTAAAACCCCTCAAAGGAGCCTAAAAACCTAAAAGGAGCTAAAGATAGGGCAGAAGGGGCTAAAAGCCCAAAAAAGGGGCTAAAGCCCTAACCAAGGGCTTGGAACCCTAAAAATGCTATAAATAGAGGGGTAGGGGTCACTCTCAAAAAAATTCTCCCTTGCATACTGTTATGCTGCCCGTGGATGCCTTAAGACCCTTTGTCTCTCAAGCCACCCACATCCCCCCTCTCATCCATTCATTCTCCCATTGAGCCATAGATCCTCCATTTCCAAGAGAGAGAGAGAGGTGCTTCTTCCAGCCAGGGCATGGTGGCCCATTGCACCAAAGAGAAGGTATACCATTGTTTTCTCATGTATCTACTTTAGTAGCTTAGTTTGTTTCTAACCCATATTTGCTTGCAGGTTTGTTTCTTAACTTGTTTACAGGTCTCTTGTTTCTAATAGTTGTTTGCAGGTAGCTGGAGTTAAGCCATAACATTCTTTGCAGAGGGGTTCCAGTTGTTTTTTGTCTTTCCATTCTTTCTTGCTTTCTGTGTATTTTTTTACTGCATTTCGATAAAGGAACCTACCTTTTTGTCCTATAGAGCCATTCCTGCCATATAGCAAGGGTTATGTAGCAGGGATTTCTCCCTTGCTACAGGGCAGGAATGGCTCCCTTCCATCTATAGGACAGAAGGGTAGGTTCCTGTATGGAAATGCAGAAAATAAATGGATAGACAGCAAGAAAGAACAAAAAGACAAGAAACGGTTGGAAACCACTCTGTGAACAATGTTAGGGCTTAACTCTAGCTACCTGCAAACAACTATTAGAAACAAGAGACCTACAAAACAAGTTAAGAAACAAACTTGCAAGCATGTATGGGTTAGGAAACAACTAAGATACTAAAGAAAATACATGAGCAAACAATGGTATACCGTCTCTTCAATGCAATTGGCCACCATGCCCTGGCTGGAAGAAGCACCTCTCTCTCTCTCTTGGCAATGGAGGAGCTATGGCTCAATGGGAGAATGAATGGATGAGAGGGGGAATGTGGGTGGCTTGAGAGACAAAGGGTCTCAAGGCATCCACAGGCAACATAATAGTATGCAAGGGAGAAGTGTTTTGAGAGTGACTCTCACCCCTCTATTTATAACATTTTTAGGGTTCTAATCCCTTGGTCAGGGCTTTATCCCCTTCCGCCCTAACTTTAACTCCTTTTAGGGTTTTAGGCTCCTTTGAGGGGTTTTAGCCCCTTTTTGGAGGCTTTAGCCCCTAGGAGAGTTATTTAGGCTCCTTTTTGGGGATTTTAGGGCCTTTTACTCATTTTTAATCATTTTTGAGGGTGTGGGGGTCTAATGGGGTGATACGAAGGTCATGCATGGGTGTCCTTGGGTGGTGTAGGCCATGTAGAGCTGAGTAAGGGATTTTTTGGGTTAACATCTCCTTCATCAGAAATCGTATTTGTAATGTGATTGTAATATCTATGATAGAATTTATCCATTGATAGGTGCTCTATTTCAGTGGTTTCCCTTTGTCATTTTTCTACTAAAGGTGTTCTCAGAGATTCATCCTCGATAGATGCCTCTGTTTTTCACTAGGCTCTTTTATTATTTCTTCCTAACATCACTTTAAAAATCTAATTTGACTGAATATAATAGCCACATTACCTTAGTTTTCATAGAAAATCACCACTCATTATGGTTGTAAGCCCCTTGAAGGTATTTAGACTATGACTCCATTGCCCAATTGTTTTTCTTGTTTGTCTATCTCACCATCATTAAATCTACCAACCCATGTTATCATCAGAAATATAGCCTTCTAAAAGTTGTTCAAAACCATGTATATGTGTTTCTTTCCTCTATGACAAGAGAGATCCCTCTCTAACTGCATTGGTTGGAATACTATCTAAAATTTGGTTGAAATTATTACCCCTATGAATTCCTACCACAACCATAGGAAATTTACATGGTTCTAACATCTTGGCACCATTGTCAGGGACCTAGTTTCTACTATCTCCTCAAGAAAAATGACATTGCTTCAGTTCTATGACCTGGTTGAGCAGCCATACCTAGACACATAATTGGTTGCATATGCTCTGGTGACTCCACTCGAAGCCTTGGAAGGTGACTCCACTAGGAATACTGACCACCCAGAAGCTGCAAATATTTTCAGAGTTCCTATGGTGAATCCATCTATGAAGAATCTATTCTTCATAATGTCCCATGGAAGCCCCACTATTAAAGGGTTGAAAAGATCGAAGGGCTGATTCCATTTCTTCATTATCAAGATGAGTTCTATGTCTGCAAGGTATGCCCCTATCAATCATTCTCACATCCCCCATTTTCTGAATTGAATACCTAATGTAGATTGGAAAACATGTCTTCCAAAATTCAAAAATCAAAAGATTGATGATGTTTCCCTTCATTTGGTTAGATTTCATATGCATATATGTAAGCTGGGGGTGGAATTGCATGAGGATTCTTTAATGAAAATATGCATGGTTAGTTTGGAAAGGAATGCATGGTCTTGGTATGAGGGGTTACCACCAGGGATTTTATATTACCATAATAATTTCATACAGTATTTCATGAACATTTTAAAGATCAATACCCTTCCTTACTGCTTGTTCAAGATTGTTGAATGCACGTTAAAAGTTTCATTGAAAATTTGGAAAAGTTGTACAGTAATGATGAGTTTATGGACAAGGATATTTCAGAGATATTACATGAATACTCATCTCAAAAATAAATACAAACCAATTTCCCTGATATTCAAGAAAATCCCCAGCAGTTGATATTGTCTTCCTTTCCTAAAGTGGACATAAGCCAAAACTCTGATTCAACCAGTTACATTTCTTTGGCTGAGGTAGATGAGAATTTGCAGCAGTCATGTAAATCTTTGGGAGACCAAGAAAGAAGTTGGGATTGCCAATCAAATCCTTCATCATATCATTTGACTTCCAAAATTTTGTTACAAGAAGAGGTTTCCCCTTCCCAATCAGAAAATTCCTTTTTCCAACAACAATCTCTTCAAAGTTACAATACTTATAGGATTGATTACATAGAGAATGATAATTCTGAAAACTCTAAGTCCTGTAGTCCTTCCACATGATTATTTTCTGAAATTCCAAGAAAATAGAAAACATATTTCGAAATAATGGTTGAAAGAAGAGCTTTGCGTGTTGATCAAATTCAAATTTCACCTGAAGCTTTACATGAATATATAAAGCACTCTTTTCTTGTAGAAGATGATCAACCCATTTTTTTGAAAGGAGATAGTTGTACTAATTTGTTTTCTGAAGAATGTAATCAGCCTGTCACAAATTCTGTTAGTGAAGAAAATCTCATTGCAATCCAAGATAAAAAGGATGAAAATAGAGTGGATAGTAGACATGTTGAAAGAGACCATTTGCCTTTGTGTTTTTCTTCATTTCAGTGGCTGAAAAAGAGACTAAATTTTTTTTATCAAAAACATAAATTTGAGATTGTGGATAAAGGCATAAACTTTCTTGAAATGGATGATAATAAAGAAGAACAATTATACAATCCATCCCAGCCTATAAAAAAACCAGCAGTATGCTACAAAGAGTTGAAGAGAAAAAAAGAAGATGAGGGTTCTCAAATGCATGTTCCTCTTTGTTTTTCAAATTCAGAAATATTGTATCAAGAATAACTTTGTTTTCCTAATTCTATTGGAGAAAAGAATGATATTTCTATTGAAACATATAAAGAGGATGAATTTTTTAATTCAGATACTTTAAATCAAGTTATGGACATCCCATTTGAAAATATTCATGAGCATTCCTTGCATAGTTCTTTTGAAGAGTAGTTTGACAGGGTGCTAGAGAAGTTGTAGTTGGAACAACCTTGTCTTAACAAGCAAATAACATGGTATTTTGAAGGTTGTCATGTTGCTTATGATCAAATGGATTATTGTATGAAGAATGCTTGTAGTAATAATGGTCGGTTATGTGTTTGCATAAAGGATGGGGTCCTTTATCATACCTTCTTTCCATTATGCTTGTATTTTCTGATTCCAACCAAGCATAATGAGGGGGTTTGTTTATGGGATAAACTGTTGGGATGGATGCATTGGAAAGAAGAATTTACCTAATTGAGCATTAGTGTTCGATAAAGTAGGATAGGTAGGAGTACGTAAATAAGCTCGACGAGGTGAGCATTTCTTTTCCAACAATTTCATTTTGATTTCAGTAGAGGTTTAGTTTTAGTTTGGTTTTTGTTGGAGTAGGGCCCTGCAACTATAGGAAAAGATGCTATATCAAGAAAAGAAAGTCAAAAGAAACAGTACCTGAAGCGACTGAGAAGAGAGAGCTCAACCATTGCACTTAATGCAGTGACGAAGATAGGAGGGCTTAGCTACCCTCATAAAGGAAAAGGAGCAACG
Organism: Pseudotsuga menziesii; assembly: GCA_001517045.1. Classification (NCBI taxonomy): domain Eukaryota; kingdom Viridiplantae; phylum Streptophyta; class Pinopsida; order Pinales; family Pinaceae; genus Pseudotsuga; species Pseudotsuga menziesii. The sequence continues at coordinate 89,348 of LPNX010739010.1, forward strand.
GGCCAAGGTATTGAAGACAAAGGACAGAAGGGGAGCGACCAAGGAAGTGGTGCCCATACCCACGATCAGCGCCGAGAAGCATGGAATACTGTAGAGAGCTACAGTATGACCAGTAAGCAGAAGTTCAAAGTATAGATAGGCCAACTGTCACAGTTAGGGTTTTTGGGTTACTGTTGGGACAGGCCCACAGTGTTGTATCAGGGTGAGACCTTCAAGCCACCTATTTAAGAATGTATTTTGTATTATGAAGGGTTGGATAGTATATAGTTAGCTAGCTAGACATTCAGATAGACAATTAGCTAGTTGGTCAGTTAGTTGTTCTTTGAGTCGAGCTCTGGTTCTGTTATTTAGTCTGTAGTTATCTTACTGTAACCAGTAGCTGGCTCCTTGAGCATGCATGTAACAATCCGCAGGGATTGAGAGAGAGAGAGAAGAAGAATATATTGTAAGAAGAAAGCAGAATAGAAAAGAGAAGAGATCTAAGAGAGAAGGGCTCCAGATGAGAAGGTGGAACTATGTGCACTCTCTCCAGATATAATATAACACAGTTCCTGTGGACGTAGCTTCCTCCCTGAAAGTGAACCACGTAAAATCTGTGTGTTGTGCGATTGTTTCATGTGATTGAGTTTACTTATTTGCTATTTGTTACCTGTTACATGAGCTTAGATAACAGTTAATGAATGTATGTATGATATCCTTCAGTTTACAGTAACGTAGAAGATTATATGCAAGTTGGATGTGTTAAGCATTCTGCATCTGATTTTATCAGTGCTTGATTCAGATCGTAACAGTTACAGTGTTAAGTGATTCCTGTATATTCAGTTCAACAAGTTGAGCGCAATAGATGTTGAGCATGTTAGACTGTAGAGGTTAAGTGAAGTCGTTTAAACACCTTGATGAAGGTTAACTGAGCTAGTATAAGAGAGAAGGGAAGCCGTTGGACCTTAAGAATTGGAGAGTCCTATTGAGTCTTACTATAGAATTTATCGCAGTGCAGAAAGGTGATATCGCACTGCCGGAGGAGCCGCGGTGTGGCATATCGCAAGTAAAGATTCAAGTAGAAGAGAAAGTTTGCGCATCGTCGGAGAAGCCGTGATGCGATAAGAGTCAGTATCATAGCAGAGTCTACTTGGAAGAGAGACACATCATTTATAGAGAGACTCAACTGGTTAAGTAGAGTAAGGAGAACGTAGGATGCTCTAGAACCTGGTTGAGGACACGTGATTCTTCAGCCACCCCATATAGGATCACTTCGGGTGAGACTTCAGGCCATTCTGTGATCTTTTTCCAAAAAGGCTAGTGAGCTAGGGGTTTTGTTGGTACATTACAGTAAACCCGGGTCTACCCAAAGCAAACCAACAAATGGTTCCGTCACCGGTTTTGAACAAATTGAAGAGCTAATGTTCTGTTGGCATCCTACTAAGGAAGAACTTAACCACTGGGTTGATTCTAAGGAAAGAGAATTTGCTGAAAAAGAAAACAAGAGTCCTAGAATGAGTACAGAGGAATGGTTACAAAAACATATCTTCACAGACCTGCATGCGATATTTTTTGTAACTTATGCAAATGAGCTGCATGATTGGTTATCAAAGTTGACTGATAAGAACATATTCAAAAAGAAAAGGAACATTGTCTGGACACCGGAGCTTATTCACACCATGAAGAGCGTCGATAATCCCATTTCACGGGTAGTAGACTTCTGGCTTGCGAGTTTGCTAGAAGGTTTCGTTACAGAGTTTGCAGTTGATCAAAGAAAGAGTTTCAGCGAAGCAGAGAGGTACTTCTTCAAAGGATATCGCGGTAAGTACTTGAACTCTTTAAATTTGTTNGATAACATAGTCAAAATAATAGAGAAAGAACAAAAGGGGGTATCCCTTACCACCCTTATACCCCACAGAAAGAAACCGAGACTCAGAATAATCCCGTAGGAACTCCATCTAGTAGTTCACACACAGTACATACTACAGTTACACCATTGAGTGGTAGTAACACAGCAAATCAGAATCCTCCACATAGAAACGGAATGGGGAATGATATGAAATTACCTACCTTTAAGGGTATAGGGGTAGAAGACCCAGAACAACATTGGTTCCTATGTGAATCCATATGGACCATTAAACAGATCGAAGATGATAATACTAAACTTGTCTAGTTGGCCACTACACTTAGAGAAAGAGCTTTAACATGGTATATGAAGTATACGATAGCACAACCCAGAATGCTCATACAGGTCAGGACTACCATGATTAAGGAATTTAAGAAACCTAAGTCTGAGTCACAATGTATTACAGAAATTAAAGACATCAAACAGTTACCCACAGAGTTAGTATGGGATTTTGATCAGAAATTTAAAGCTCTTATAGACCAAGTTAGCTTTGAGTTTGTGCTGGAGCAGCATAAGGAATGGTTCATCGCAGTACTGCTCCCTCACATCAGAATTCCACTAATGCAGCAGAAAATCTATACACAGGATGAAGCGTTGGAGATGGCAATGAAACTAGAGGCTTCACCTCTAGCTGAGACTAGTACAGGTATGGAAAACTTACAGAATCAGTTAGCCAATCTCACTTTATAGCTACACGAGATTAAGAAAGGAAAAGAAGTTGCACAAGAATTATGGTGTACAAAGTGTAAAGGACATGGCCATACTAAATATAATTGTCTAGTATTTGTTGAGTATCTAGCAAGTGGGGATCCTAACCCCTTAGTACAGAATCAAGGGCCTTGGTGTGAAATCTATAAAACAAGAGGACATAGACCACAAGAATGCCCCTTACTTTAGAAGTATGTACAAAATCCTAAGAACTTATACTGTAAATTCTGTAAGTCAGTACGACATGATGAAAATAATTGCAGAGCTTATGATCTCATGATAGACAGAAAACATGACATCTACAGAGTCCAGTTAGAGACATCAGGTCCAGCGGCAAGACTACAGCATGAACCGGCTCATGTTGGCCGTGGTGGAGGATTCAGAGGACAAGGCCATGGTGGAGGCTTTGGCCGTGGTGGAGACTTTGGTCGTAGCCATGGACCGATTATTTGTTACAACTATGGAGCCATAGGACATTATGCTAGGGATTGTCAGAACCCTACTACGACATGTAAATATTGCAACTCGTATGATCATACTATAGAAGAATGTCCTATCTTGATAGCCAAAATTAGGGACCCGAAACCAACAGTAAACCAGAATATTCAGCTTATTGTTGCTGAGCAGAAAGAACCAGAACCAAGAGTCAATATTGTGACTCGTAGCAGTGCTTCTACTAATAGGACATCGCAGGATGCCGAAAAGAATACAGGTCCGGAGTGGGTGCGTAAAGCCACTGATAAATCAACACCACTTGACCTGCAGAAGAACAAAGAAACGTTTCAGCAAGCTAAAACTTTCTTTACTAAACATACATCATCAGGATCGCAGGTATTGCCTTGTAGGGGCATACCATAGCAACAACATTGTGGCATTAGTCCTATGTAGACATTGCAGGCTACCACAGCGAGAAGGTGCGAAGAAGATGAGTTGGCAGGAAGTGTCCAATCCTTCTTGTGGAGTTGTTTGAAACTCGTCAGAAATGAGAAAGCCATCGGAGAGATTCAGTGCATCATAGACCAGTATCAAAAACCTTCTTCCATGAGCAGTACGCAGCGTGCTGTTCATAATATTATGGGCCATACAAGAACAAGAAGAGAAATGAGACTCACAGCGCAAATTGGAGAATTTGAAATGGATGAGGTAATCCTAGATTTAGGATCAAATGTAAATGTTCTGACTAAGCAGACATGGGAATAGATGGGTAGCCCTAAGTTATCCAGTTCACCTATCCATCTGCGACTAGCCAATTAGCAGAGGGTATCACCACTGGGCCGATTACTGCAAGTACCAGTTGATATTGATGGATTTCACAGCTTTGCAGACTTTGAAGTCATAGAAATAATTGGCGATAGCATACCGTATCCATCTTTACTAGGTATTAATTGGGCAATTGATAACATAGCTGTTATTGATTTAAAGAAAAGACAAATAACCTTTGAGGATAATCATATTCGATTCATCGCACCATTGGATCCTTTCCAGGGTCCTCGTTATATTGAACCTATCAGAGCAAAGGAAGACATGCGTAATATGGAAAGCCTCTATTAGATGACTTCTAACCAGAGTGATTATATCAACCCCACTGCAGAAGGAAATATTAGTTGGTGATGCAACAGCTCATGCACATCAGATTCATATGTTGGCTTAGAAAATTGGCAGAATAGACTTTACGAAGTCTCAGCTCCCAGATGTGCATTTATGACTAAGTCACTGCAATGGATTGGCATAGAGGTTAAGGATATTCTGTCATTTCATGGCTTAGCAGATGTCAATGACTTTTTACAATAGTTTGAGCAGGAAATTCCTCATGAGCAGAGGATGGCAGCTATTGACCTTGCAGTCAAAGCCACACCTGCAAGATGGTGGCATACACATAAAGAACATATCGCATCATGGGATGATTTTAAGAGACTGATGGAAATCAGATTCTCTACCAACAAGGAGCCTTTACAGCAGAAATATACAAGAGAAAGTGACCCCAAGTCACATATTAAGATTTGTGAACAGATTTGGTTGGACATTCCAAAGGATGAATGGGTTCACCTATTCATTCACACTTTAGACACAGTCCCAAGGAACTACTACAATGAGATAGAGTTGCACAGAGGAACAATTACATGGCCAGTTATGATAGACAGCTTTCTACTCACTTTCACTTTTGAATCTAAGTATCCAAGCATTGATCAGGCTCTAGGTATTATAAAGACTAAGATATTTGAAGATTGTACCCTACCAGTGTATACTCAGCCTGATTAGGCCATCCAGTTAGAATATGCGCTAGAGTGTTACAACTTCACAGAAGAGCCAGGTGATGAGGACGAGAATCCTCGTAGTATCAACATTTAGGAGTCTAAAGGGACTCATGAAGTTGATGGACCAAATCTAGAGATTCCAGCTATCACAAAGCCTATTAAGATTAAAAAGATCAATATTGGCACAGAAATAGAACCTAAGTTTTCCTCTATTGGAGACTATTGGGATGATGAAACAGTAGGACACATTGCAGATCTGTTACACGACTATTTTTGACCTATTTCCCACTAAGTTCACAGATATGAAGGGAATAGTAGGAGATTTGGGAGTCATGTGGATACATTTGAAAGAGGATGCTAGGCTAGTTAAGCAGCGCCCATACAGATTAAATCCTCATTATAAAGAAAAAGTTAAAGATGAGATTGATAAGATGCTAGCAATAGGAATCATTGAACCAATATAAGAGAGCAAATGGGTTAGTCCCATGGTTGTGCAGGAAAATAAAACTAAAGGGGAAATTAGGATTTGTGTCGATTTGTGCAAACTCAATGACGCATGACTTCATGACCCATTTTCAACACCTTTCACTGATGAAGTTTTAGACAATGTGGGCGGACAGGAGATCTACTCATTCACTGATGGATTTTCAGGCTATCACCAGATAAGAATCCATCCATAGGATTGACATAAGACCACCTTTGCAACAGAATGGGGCTCATTCTAGTATATGGTAATGCCCTTTGGTCTTAAAAATGCACCAACTATCTTCTCTAGAGTAGTAGTTGCTGTATTTAAGGAATACATTCATAAATTCTGAGAAGTCTATTTTGATGACTGGACTGTATTTGGATTAATTGAAAAGCATATAGGAGATTTAAGGCTCATGTTAGAGAAATGTAGGCAATATCATATTTCTCTTAACTTGAAGAAATGTATATTCTATGCGCCATTTGGTATTTTGTTGGGTCATATTGTTTGCAGACAAGGCTTGATGGTAGATCCTGCAAATATTTCCATCATTGTAAATCTTCCAGCACCCAACTGAGTCAAACAATTGAGGACAATGCTTGGTCATACCGGATACTATAGAAAATTCATCAAAGGCTATGCAAAGATCACGGAACCTATGGAAAAGATGTTAAAGAAAGACGTGAAATTCTTATGGAATGAGGAATGCCAGCAAAGTTTAGACACCCTTAAAGAGAATATGGTTACAGCACCTATCTTAGTATTCCCAGATTGGAACAAGCCATTTCATGTACATGTGGATGCATCTGGCATCGCACTGGGGATTGTATTAACATAGCCAGGAGAAGGGGGTATTGATCACCCTAGCACGTACTCCAGCAGAAATTTATCTACCACAGAAAAGAACTACACCACTATAGAAAGAGAAGTATTAGCTATGGTGTATGTTCTACAGAAGTTCAGGCACTACCTGCTGGGTGCCCCATTCAAGATGTTCACTGACCATTCTGCTTTAAAGTATTTGGTAAATAAACCAGTGTTAGGGGGAAGGATCTGTAAATGGTTACTCTTATTTTAGGAGTATGATTTTGAAATTATTGTAAAACCAGGAAAATTAAATGCCAGACCTAATCATCTATCGTGAATAGACTCAGGAGAAGAACCAAGTAATTTAGAGGATAATTTGCCAGATGCGTAATTGTTTTCTATCCAGATCACAAATGAGTATTACGAAGATATTATCCACTTTCTCACTACAGGGTGGGCACTAGTTGAGTTTACTAAACAGCAAAAGAAACAGTTAGTTGTGAAAGTAGAAGATTTCACTTTGATTGCAGGACAATTATACAAGTTAGGTCCAGATGAAGTCCTCCGCAGATGCGTGATGCCGCACGAGAAAGAGGCCATTATCAGAGAAGCACATTCAGGTACCGCAGGAGGTCATTTCGTAGGAAAGCTGACTGGGTAGAAAATTCTAGCTGCAGGATTATGGTGGCCTACCTTGCACAAAGACACTAAGGAGTTTTGCAAATGCTATGATATCTGCCAGAGGGTAGGAAAAACTTCGCGGAGAGATGAAATGCCACTGTGACCATAGATTATGCTGCAAGCATTTGACAAGTGGGATATAGATTTTGTGGGTCCTATCAACCCACCAAGAAAATGATCTGGTGCGAGATACATCATCATAGGAATAGAATACCTCTCCAGATGGGTAGAGGCCAAAGCAGTAAGGAATTGTGATGCTGCTACAGCTACACAGTTCATTTTTTAAAACATCCTTAGTAGATTTGGATGTCCAGTAATTTTGATGAGTGATCAAGGCACACATTTTTTGAATCACACTATTGAGGCCTTGATGGAGGAATTTTAGATATAGCACCATAAGAGCACTCCCTACCACCCACAAGCTAATGGTACGGTGGAGGATTTTAACAAGATTCTAGAAAATGCTCTTACTAAGATCTATAACAACCAAAGAAATCATTGGGACCTCAGGGTTAATGTTGTATTATGGGATTATATAACTACATGCAAGAAACTTACAGGACACACATCTTTCAGCTTGGTGTATGGACAAGAGGCTGTTATGCCTATGGAATATATTATTCCCAGTTTAAGAATTGCTCAAATTACCGAGATGGCTAATGCATATATAATGAATGACAGGTTAGCACAACTGCTTACCTTATAAGAAGACAGATTCATCATAGGATTTCATCAAAAATTGCAGAAGGCACAAGAAAAAGCTTGGCATGACAGGCACATCAAGAGCAAGATTTTTCAAACAGGAGACCTAATGCTCCTTTATGACAGCAAGTTTGTTAAGTTTCCAGGGAAGTTCAAGACACATTGGCTGGGGCCATATCAGATTCAGCAAGTTACAGAAGGAGGTGTCGTTAAACTCAGTAAACTGAATGGGGAGCTTGTTCCTACTTTGATTAATGGCAGTAGGCTTAAGCTTTATAATGATAGCCACACCACCTCCCAGTCCTAATGCAGGGAACTGCCTGTGCAGATGTCCAGTGTAGTTGAAAGGAGACATCGCACCTATAACTAGTCTACACCCAGTAAAAAAAAAAAGTGTTTATTTTGCGCAAGTTTTGAACGTTGCGGAGTTTCAACAACTTGACATGAAAATTTTGGTTCAGAGCAATGCGATGTTTCCCGTGCCACGTAGATGATTTTGGAAAGGGACAGAGGGCCAGTCACATCGCCTTCTGCCAAGTAGTTAATCCAGATATGACAGCTATCCGTTGCCCTAGATTTGGAAATAGTATAGTGATTTTCCCAGATTTGGTAAATCTTGGTCGAGACGAGCGCCTATGCACAATTTTCAAAGGAAATTTGATCATATTTTTAGCAATTAATGAGGATCTAAACGACGGGTGTTGTCTTGTCCATGCAATAAATGCTGTCGATGGGTCCAACCTAAGTGACCATTGCTTCAGAGAGTATCACCTTCGTTATAAGTACATAGATCATTCACATAGAAGGGTTACTTTAGCGATTTTTGAGAGTTATAGAGAAATTTGTAAGAGTTTTCCTAAGTAGAGATACTTTAGTTACAGAGTGCTAGTTTCCCCAATTTCGTAGCCATTTCCAGTCCAGAGTATTGCACCAGGTGGTGTATGTCCGAGAAGGAACCTTTAAAAGACGTTGTGCGACGATTCCAGCGTGGTGGCCTCCTATCTGCTATGATGACGCCGCCCAAGGTTGTGAAATTAGGTGCACCACAGGTCAGACAGATGCCAAGGATGAGGAGTCAAGCTCAGATAATAGAAGAGTCCAGCCTAGAGCAGGAAGAAAAAGTTCATATGGAAACAGTATACATCGTGTCGCGAGTCAAGGATGCACTAGAGGTAACCATTCCCAAGGGTGCTAAATTCCCTATCCTGCTACCGTTGATTGACCCTCGTGTAAAGAAAGATGGAGACCTGTTAGGATATGTCCTTGTTCTCAAATTTACAGACTATAACCTTGGAGACAAAAAGACATATCCTCAGTTTCAGCCAAATCAGTATCTTACAGTTTAGAGGAACCCGAGGACTGATGCAGATGAGTTTGTTCCTATGGGACATGTCCAGATTCTTGAGCGGTCAGGCTTGCTCAATTTGTTGAGAATACCACATTTTGGATGAGGTGCAGAGGTTAATGCCGTGGTGCGCATGCTACTTTCATGTCTACATGGAGGTTACCTCTAGTTGAGTAACCGGGTTGAATTGAACGTCGATATGATACACCGTATCACTGGGCTGTCCAAGATTGGTAAGGACCCTTAGACACATATATCAGGGAAGAGCAAGGATTCCAAGCTACCAGCAACCCTAGTTAACAAGTATAAGCTATAGAGAGGAGGTCGGGCTTATGACCTCATAGCACTAGTAGACGATACACTTAGATTCACAGCCAGTCTGCTCGCAGGCAGACTGTTAACTAAAGTTCGCCCGAAAGAAGTCACAGGATCAGTAATTCACCTTGCCATACAAGTCACAGAAGGTGAACAATTTAATTGGTGTTTATTTTTATTAAATAATTTTCTTCAAGATTGTTTGATAGCATAGGATGAGCTGAACCACCCTTTCCATTTCTTGTGGCTGCTTATATTATGCACATTCATTGGGTGGAAAGAGCCGCCCCATACCTAGTTTCTACAGCTACGAAGTGGCGAGTGCAGAGGCGTGCGCTATGCAAACTTATGGGAGAGAAACAACCCAGCCAAGAAAAAGATCAATATGATAGTATTTTATGAATACTATAACCTATTGAAGAGATTCATCCAGGAGACACTGCGGATCAACACAGAGATTGTGGACATGTATGATAATCGGCTTGATTTCATGGCAGACAGCCATACAATCTATCTGAGGCCAAAAGGGTTTAGAATGGATAACTTGGCTATTAGTTCGTTCAGGATGACAGTGTAGGATGTTGAAGATGTCATCAAAGACTTTGATGAATAATGGAAGAATAAATTAGAAGATGCCACAGTAGGAAATGTAACAACAGATACCGCACCACTAGGCCCATTAGACAAAGGAAAAGATCATGCGGGTGTCAAAACAAAAGACCCAGTAGAAGTGCCACTAGTGGCACAAAAGAGGAAAGATTAAAAAGAGGTGCCCCAAGAGGCACCAAAGCAGAAAAAGAACAAATCCTCAAAGCCAAATACAGAGACCACACTAAAAGAGGATGACTATGAACTCATCGCAACGAGATTGCAGGAGGTGCTACGGGACTCATTTCAGGCGGTACAGACATTGCAGGACAAGCTGTAGAGCACGGTAGATAAGAAGCTTCTAGAGTTGAAGGAACTAACTAAGAAGACTACCACGACACAGCTTCTTCCAATCAGGGTGATAGCAGGAGAACGCTCACAACAATCGATTTCCCATGAGGAAGTCTTTGCAAAGGATCGCATCAATATAGTACTGATACCGCCAAGGAGCATCTGATTCCCTGATTTAATGATTGATGTGTAGATATAGATTAGACACCCTGTTGAGGTTAATCTGGCACAATTCCCCTTTGATCAACTACAGATGATCTAGTAGCAGATAGCCACAGAGCTCAGGGATAGAGAGCTTGCGACTTATAAACAGAACACGCAGCTGAGACAACAGAATGCAGAGCTCACCACAAGCTTTCAAACAAAGGCAGAGGAGTTGAGAGTATATGCAGAAAGAGAATAGGATCTCAGTCAGGCCTTGCAAAACATCGCACTGGATTTACCCCAATGTAACATAGAGTTTGCCTTAACTCTACCGCAGAAGGTAAGAATAATTGCAGATAGAGCAAAGGCTCTGGAAGAGACAATGGTCAAGATTTAGGAAGGCCACAAAGCACAGATTGATGAACTTGAGGCTTGAGCACCAAGCACACCTCAGGAAGACAAGGAATTAAGGGCAGAGGCATTTAGACTCACTTCAACATAGATTAAGTGTCACATAGATGATGCAGAGTCATTACTAGCCGATGCGACAAAGACATGGTCGGAGCTAAACGAGCTCCCAGATAGACTGGAACTGCAGCAGAGCATCCAAAACATAGAGAATGCCACAACAATAATGAAGGAAGAAGTCAAGATCTTAGGAGCTCTTGCAAATATGAAGAGGACAATAGAGATGAACTGTTTGCAATAGGAAGCGCAGCAGTTAAGAGAAAAAGAGATACAATTCAATAGCCTGCTTCAACCATATGAGGAATAAATCGTAGAGCTGGTCGATGTAGTTGAGCAGAAGGTCAAGGAGTTCACTACAAGAAAAAGTGAAATTGATGACACAGAATACTCCATCATTAGTCAAGCTATGCTTGAAGCAGCACAAGACTATGTCGAATCTATGGACAAAGAAGTCGCAGTACTCCAAGAAATATTTGCAAGGACTTTACAGGAAGCCAAGGAGAAGCTACGCCAAGACAAGCCAGCTGTTAGTGGCTTGGGGACGAGCCACAAGTAAGTGTTAGGGGACTATTGGAGCAGGGCCCCGCAACTACAGGAAAAGTTGCTATATCGGGACAATAAAGTCAAAAGAAACAGTATCTAAAGCGGCCGAGAAGAGAGAGCTCAACCACTGCACTTAAGGCAGCAACGAAGACAGGAGGGCTTGGCTACCATCATAAAGGAAAAGGAGCAATGGGACGAGGTATTGAAGACAAAGGACAAAAGGGGAGTGACTGAGGAAGTGGCGCCCATACCCACGATCAGTGCCGTGAAGCGTGGAAGACTATAGAGAGATGCAGTATGACCAGTAAGTGGCAGTTCAAAGTACAGATAGGCCGACTGTCATAGTTATGGTTTTTGGGTTACTGTTGGGATAGGCCCACAGTGTTGTATCAGGGTGAGACCTTCGGGCCACCTATTTAAGAATGCATTTTGTATTATGAAGGGTTGGATAGTGGATAGTTAGCTAGCAAGACATTCAGATAGACAATTAGCTAGTTGGTCAGTTAGTTGTTCTTTGAGTCAAGCTCTGGCTCTGTTATTCAGTCTGTAGTTATCTTACTGTAACCAGTAGCTAGCTCCTTGAGCATGAATGTAACGATCCACAGGGATTGAGAGAGAGAGAGAGAAGAATATATTGTAAGAAGAAAGCAGAATAGAAAAGAGAAGAGATCTAAGAGAGAAGGGCTCTAGCCGAGAACGCGGAGTTTCCCAGAAGATCTCGAGTTGCATAATAGGTTGCAGCGGAACTATGTGCACTCTCTCCAGATATAATATAACACAGTTCCTGTGGATGTAGCTTCCTCCCTGGAAGTGAACCACATAAAATCCGTGTGTTGTGCGACTGTTTCATGTGATTGAGTTTACTTATTTGCTATCTGTTACTTGTTACATGAGCTTAGCTAATAGTTAATGAATGTTTGTATGCTATCCTTTAGTTTACAGTAATGTATAATATTAGATGTGACTTGGATGGGTTAAGTATTCTGCATCTGAGTTTATCAGTGCTTGATTCAGACCGTAACAGTTACAGTGTTAAGTGATTCCTGTATATTCAGTTTAACAAGTTGAGCACAATAGATGTTGAGCATGTTAGACTGTAGAGGTTAAGTGAAGTCGTTTAAACACCTTGATGAAGGTTAACTGGGCTAGTATAAGAGAGAAGGGAATCTATTGGACCTTAAGAGTTGGAGAGTCTTATTGAGTCTTACTATAGAAGCTATCGCAGCGCAGAAAGGCGATATCGCACTACCGGAGGAGCCACGGTGTGGGATATCACAGGTAAAGAGTCAAGTAGAAGAGAAAGTTTGCACATCATCGGAGAAGCTGCGATGTGATAAGAGTCAGTCTCATAGCAGAGTCTACTCGGAAGAGAGACACAACGTTTATAGAGAGATTCAACTGGTTAAGTAGAGTAAGGAGAACGTAGGATGCTCCAGAACCTGGTTGAGGACACGTGAGTCTTCAGCCACCCCATCTAGGATCACTTCGGGTGAGACTTCAGGCCATTCTATGGTCTGTCACTCAAAGTTCCAGTGATATAGGGGTTTTGTTGGTACATCACAGTAAACCTGAGTCTTCCCAAAGCAAACCAACAGTTTCAAGTTCAGATTCGTAGGGTATAGTTGATTGTAGTATGGATTGAAAAGATTGAGGATTTGAGAGAAAATTGGGAGCAGCCTAATGGATAAGGAATTTGGTATATGGGGTTCTTTGCTACCTCATAGGGAGGATATCATCCCTGAGTTGGAGCCGTTGTTAGCACTTGTGCTAAATTTTATTTTTTGCAGGAATTGGTTTTCTCAGTTTGGTAGGTCTGCAAAAAGAAATGGTATTGGTTTCATAAACCAGGGTTGGTTTTATACATTTGTGCCTAATTTTATAGAAATAAATTTTATTTTTATGAAACAAACAAAAAAATAAAGGGATTGGGCCAATCCCGCCCAACACTCAATGTATAGTAAGCCAAAGCACCAAAACTACCTAGGGGCCATGCCCACCATCAAAGTCACAGTCAACGCACCAAGTCAAATCCTGCAAACAAATCTCTAGCACTGAGCTCCCTAAGAAGAGTATGTCACATTGTTCCTTGATATAATATTCAATCACCAGTGCTTATAAACCTTAGCAACAGATTTCACTCTATGCATGTGGGATAAAAGAACACACTATGATGGTAAATTTCACACCAGCAACTAGCACAGGAAAAACAAATTTTATGAGGTTACAAAATCAAGAATGGGATCCACTATTGGATGGATTAGATCGTATCTAATCTTGATCGATGGCCCATGTTTATTTCGCAGTGGCAAGGTGTAGGAAATTTAAGTTTTTAAAGTTCGGTGAAATTTTGGAAATGATTGTTTTCGTCATTACATTCTGAGAGTTTCTCCCACCAAAAAAAAGAAACATTTTGAGAAACTGAGAGATTTTTTCTGCAGAACATCTTTATATACAATAACCTCTCTCATTTCTTACACAGGTGCTATGTTTTGCGAGAAACGAATCCATCTTCAGAGGGAAATTTTCCATAATTTCACAATCCCGTCTTAGTCAACAACTTCAAAAGTATATTTCGATGAGATGGACAGGGATATGGTCAAATGGAAACATGGTTTTTGTTAGGAACATGGTCATTTACAAAAAAACTCTCCTATTTTACACAACTATCACCAGCTGAGATATGCAGGTGGGTATTTGAAGCCTATTTTTGAGCGATCAATAGTGCAGATTACAGCCCAATTGCATCCAATGCCCCAGAACCATTTCACTAAGGAAAGTAGAAAAAAATTTAATTAGTTGAGGGACTACAAAATGGTATTAAAATTCTCACAAAATCAACCCTCATATCGATGGGTGAAACAAATCAACGACGGTGATGGATTTCGCACCACCAACAAGCACCGAGTAATTAAAATTCCGTGGCTACAAAATCGAGTACGAGCTCTACTCTTGGATGGCTTAGATCTTATTCAAATATAGATCAATGGATAAAAAAATATTTCACTAGCTTAAAGTGATATTGGTTTAAATTTTCAGAATTGAATGAAATTCCATAGAAAGTGCAACAAGGCAAATTTTATAAAAATGATTGTTTTAGTCATTGTATTTGGGGAGTTGTTTTTGAAAAATAGGGAAAAATTTTGAGAAACCGAGAGACGGGTTTATTCAAAACATTCTCATATACAATAACCTCTCTCAAATTTTACACAGGTATTATGGATTGGGAGAATGGAATGGATATTTAGAGAGAATTTTTCCATAAATTCGCAATCTTGTCTAAGTTGTTGGAATATATTAAACCCACTCACAACTTAGGATAAAATAATTAATCATTATTTGATTAATTATTCACCCACTAGCTTAATTAGGTGGCACCTTAAAGTCAATGCATGCCATCTATATCCTAGGAATGAGTTATTTCTGATTCTGGGTTCATCTAGAATTAGTATGCAGGACCTTATAGCAGATTCTGCTTTTTTCTGCTTTTTCTGCTTTTTCTGCTTTTTCTGCTTTATCCTGCTTTTCTATGGATAAGATAAAAGCTAGTCAACTAGGAAACTGGGTGCTTTTGTTTCCAACCCATCCTCCATTAGTTTTTCTCCATTTTCTAGGATTAGCATGTTACTTCCATCTCCTTGACAACTCACTCATGCTTTTTCCAACTGGTGAGGTCCTTGATAGATTTAGCAAGTGCTTTATCCACCTATGGGGGTTTGCTATATTTTGGTAAGTCAGCCTTTTTGAGCTTTATGAGTTGTTTCCATACAATTCGACTTCCCCATGAGGGATGTACTATTTATGTACTCTATTATTCATAATTATTCAATGGAAGGATACACACCAATATTCATCTCTTCATTCATGTGATTCAGTCTCTTTTCTTCTCTCTTATTTTCCTGTGTATGCTTGTGAGAATTCTTGGTAGCAAGATCTATTTCCTGTGCTTCTTTTTAGCATCATTGCACATAGCATTGATCTATTATTTCTACATAAGTCATCAAGTTCAAAAGCATATTTCAAAGAGTTGGAGGGGAATATGGCCAAATGAATACATGGGTTTTGTTGGGAACATGGTAATATATAAAAAAAAACTCTCATATTTAACACAAATGTCACCATTTGAGGTATACAGGTGGATCTCTGAATCCTATTTTTTCAGTGATCCGACTCTTGAAAGAGGTGAAAGAATGAATATTAGGGAAAAACTATATAAGAAAAAGTGCAGGAAATGAAGAAAGGATCCTTCACCTCTACTATTGAAGAAAAATCCAAATCTAAGTCAACACAAGACCATTGGGAGTGCTCTAAAACATCACTTTCAACTAGCAATCCTTAGTCTCGGATGCCATACTTGATGTTTTGATCAAGCACGTGCATCACCGCATATTTTCCTATTTTTTTTGTGATATTGAAAAATATACCACCTCAGGAATCTGTTAGTATTTGATTCCCACGTTGTAAGAGAATTGGGCTCTATTTTGGGTTTGGTGCTGTGAGACATGGCATTATAAATATGACCTCAATTGATGAGGAAAGGGTGGGAACTTTCATTCGAAAAGCATTATGCTCCTGGTTTTGCATCTAGGTAATTTTCTTGGAAGATTCAATGAGAAGTATGCTCTGAGTTCTCTGATATTCTTCAAGCGGTTCTCTGTTGAGTCTATGTTTCTTGCGTTTCTTTTCCACGGATGTGTTTTCTACCAATACATTTCTAGATTAGTATGCAAGGAATTTGCTCTCAGTTAGGCACTCCTGCATCAGAAATCATATTTGAAATGTGATTGTAATAGCTATGATAGAATTCATCCATCGATAGGTTCTTTGTTTCAGTTGTTTCCCTTTGTCATTTTTCTACTAAAGGTTTTCTCAGAGATTCGTCCTTGATAAATGCCTCTATTTTTCACTGGGATCTTTTCTTATTTCTTCCTACCATCACTTTAAATCTAATTTGACTGAATATAATGTCCATGTTGCCTCAGTTTTCATAGAAAAATCACCACTCATTATGGTTGTAATCCACTTGAAGATCTTCATACTATGACTCCATTTCCCAATGTTTTTTTTTATTTTTCTGTTTCACCATCTTTAAATCTACCAATAATTGTTATCATCAGAAATATAGCCTTATGCAAGTTGTTCAAAGCCACTATATGTGTTTCTTTCCTTTGTGACAAGAGAGAGCCCTCTATGACTGTATTGGTTAAAATAAATTCTAAAGTTTGGTTGAAATGGTTACCCTTGTGACTTCCTACATGGCTCATTTGTCCATTTTTCCACCATATTTCCATCAAAAACCCATAAAACCATGCAAAAAGCCTCCAAAAGGCTTAAAATGCCTCCAAAAGGCCACAAAACCCTCTTTTCCTCTAAAAATATCCAAAATTCCTCCAAAAAAGAAAAAATCTCCAAAAAGGAATAAAAAATATAAAATAATGAGGAAAAAGAGGAAAAAACCCTAAAAAGCTGAAACCCTAATCAGCAAACCCTAACCCTAAAACCACATGGTTTCCAACTATAAATAAGTGATGGAGACCCCTCATTTCATATCCACAATCACAAGTATCCTGCCTCTGCCAAAATTGCTCGTGAAACCCTAGCTCACCATTGAAGCTACTTTCACCGTGAGAGCCCCTTTTGGCCCATTTCCACCATTGGAGAAAGAGAAGAAGCAGCTTGAAGCTCGGAGCCACTGACATCGGACCAGCGCAACGGACTTCACCAACCTCCACATCAGAGGTAACATCAATAAAGATCATTATTCACTATTTACTGTTTTTGCTTCATGTTATTTACTTTCTACTGTTTTGCTTAATCTACTTGTTTAAATTTAGGTTTTTATTTCAGTTATAGATTTTAATTCAAATATCATTGAACTGCTACTAAGGAATCCATTGTCCTTAGTAGGTACTCATTCGTACAAGCTAGGGCGAAAACCTTAGCAACAGTTTTGGCGACTCCGCTGTCTTTATTTTGGTTTTATTTTTCGTTTTGTCCTTTCGGCTGTCGTTTTTTGCCGCCGTAAGCCGCGTCTTTTCTTTTCGTAGTCGCGGCCCGACCGCGTCTGTCGGCCTCAAACCCGCAGTCCGACCGCGCTTTTTTGCCTCAAACCCGCGGTCTATTTTTTTTTTTTGGGCCAGAAAGCCGCGACCTGACCGCGGCTATTTCCCACAAACCCGCGGTCCGACCGCGGGATTCCGCCACAAACCCGCGGTCTGATTTCTGGAAATTTTTTTTTTTTTTTTCCCGAGATTTTTTTTTTTTTTTTTTAATGGGGGGGAAATCAGGCCTTTTGCTGCCATATTTTCTGCACCTGCACAGCCATCTATTCTACCTGCATCCCTACAGCCTTTCTGTCCCATGTTTACAGAATCGTTTAAAATTTTTTTTTAGCATTGTTTATTCAGCATTATTTCAGCATTGTTTATTCAAATAAATTTTACATAGTATAAATTGTTTCATTCAATTATATTGTTATTTCGGAAGTTACCCTGGCACTTCTCTTTTGGGTTCATAACCTCACTAGCACACAATCTGTCACCTAAATCAAGTGAGACTTAAAAATTACTTAACTCAACCAACATTCTAACCCCACTTGGGGAACATAAAAGAATTTTTATAGTTAGGTAGGATCAAGGGGATAGGCTTCCAATAACGCCCCTTGGTTATTTACACTTGAGACATAGTTGTTGTCCTTTAGGGAACCAAAATCCCCTAGTATTTTTGACACGGTCACAACCAGATTATCAGAAGGCCTCTCCCTTAGGAGGGTTGAAGTCGTGAGATTGGTTCAGGAGGTCTGAGTGGAATACCGAACTCCATTCAGTAACTGAAGGGCTACCTTTCGCAGTTCTCAGAATATCCCTGTATAGGGAATATTGCGGTTAAAGAACCAAGCGGCAAATTTACCTTTCTGGACGTGTCATGAACGGGGTATCTTAGTTGCCATTTTTCTAGGATTTGACTACCCGGTGTCCCTCCCGGTAGGGGGATACTTTAGCCACTTGGATTTCCTATCCATATTGTCTGACTTGGATTTCATCACCTTGCAGAGGATATGTCTAGTTGAGTCATAATACTACTAGTTAGGTGTTTGCATGCTCCCTTACCTCCTTTTGGTCTAGTGAGTCCACCGTTTTTTATTTTTAGCAAACATGTTGCTTGTTGGTATTCTGACCATTTTTGTTGACACTCCGCCTATTTGTAGCACAGCTGTTACAGTAGGCGTTTTGAGTTGATTGTTGGCCTGAGTGCCATATTTTTTGAGCTCTCCTTCTGCACACTCGGTTGCATTAGGGTTTTTTGAGCCTTTTTGTAGTTACCTCAACTCACAGAGATTTGACATCATTTATCACCATTGCTTCCCCAAGACATTCTCGGCGCCTCAGAGGCGAACCCCCATAGCACGGATCGCTTGATACCACTCATCGTAGATCTCGATCCTTGTCACTTGACTCCACTCGTCAGCGGCATAGGACTCCGTCACCAGATTCTGACGCCCCTTATTTTACCTCAGACTCAGAGCCTGAATTCAAGAACACCCTTTACACCGCCCCTACTAGCCCCATGGCTGGCATGAATCCCACTCCCTTCATGGGAGGGACCGTTGGTGGCACATCCACCACTACACCAGTTATCACACCTATCATGGGTGTGCCCTCCACGGGAGGCCCCTCTACTGTTCCCCTCACAATACCGATTCCCGCAGCGGGAATACCTATCCCCACTCCATTAGTGACTCATACCACCATTGGTGGGGTAGGTCCGACCTCCACCACCTTAGTTCCCCCATTTGGGGGCAACATCCCTCACATCACCCCTCCACTTGGGGGCATGGGCCCCAACTTGATCCAACCCACCTCTGTGTCACACCCTCCGTCCAGTTTGCCATACATGGCTAGCCTCAACCTACCTGACCTAGCCAGATTAACCAACGACCCCATCCGACACAACCCTGCGTGGCCCCGCATGCCTACCAAGATCCCCTCTGACATCCCTAAGTTCAAGGGTAAGGCAGGTGAGGACCCACATAACCATATCATGTCCTTCCATCTATGGTGTTCCTCAAATTCCATAGTAGACGACTCCATTCGCCTCCGTTTATTACAGCGCACTTTCACTCTCTCTGCTGCCAAATGGTATATCGAGCTGCCCCATGGAACCCATGCCACCTTTACGTCCCTGGCCTCGACCTTCCTACAGTTCTTCTAGTTACCTGTCCGCTATGACGCGGGCGTGGAGATCCTCCTATCTTACTGACAGAACACGGCTACCCATATCACAGACCACATTCACGAATGGCGGCGACCCCGTAGCCTATGCAAAATCAAGTTAGATGACCAGATCTTCCTAGATTGGTTCCTCAAATCCCTCCTTCCGCTCATTGCTAAGGATGTGGCAGTTGAAAGACCCCAGTCGGAGGAAGAGGCTATCCTTAAATTCCAGCAGTTCGATCTCATTTACGCCCAGTCGGGTTATCTTTATACCATCATACCCGACGCCCCTCGCGGCGATCCCTCCCTGCATGATGCGCCGGGGGCATCCCATGCTGCCGACGGCATCATTGGCCGTCTCTCTTCGTAGCCTCAGCCATTTTCCATAGCCCGTCCTCCCCCTGGTCCTGAACCTTCGCGGGCTACATCACAGTCCGGAGCAACCAACTCGTATGCTCAAATGCCACATCAACACCATTCCCATGGACCCTCATGTCCACCTCAGTGTTTCAGCCATATGACTCCCGCTTACGCCCCCCCGATCGCACCTCAGCCCTACTATCATCAGCAGGTTGCACTAGCTCTTGCGCCACCACAAGCTCAACCTCATTATTATCAGCCACAGCCAGCCCCTGCGGCAAACCCATAACCCGCTCCACAGCACTATCAACAACCCCCTCAAGTAGCTGCACCAGTGCAGCCTCCACCAACATTTTATCCACCACAGCCCGCTCCCGCACCTGCGCAAACTCAGAATCCACCTACTACCCAAGGGCAGGTTTACGCCCAAGAAAACCCGCCGCTAAACCAGAACAACCAACGCAACCAGGGCCAACAAAACCACGGCAGAGGCCGCAACCGTGGGAACAACCAACAGACCGAGCAAGCTAGTCAACACCCTAATCCCCCCGCTAACAATAACACGGCCCCTACCAACCAAAACCCTGATCGCCCACCCAAACAGGCTAAAAACCCTAATTTGCGAACTAACTATCCTTGTTCTATTTGCGGGGTCTATGGCCACTACACACATTTTTGTCCACTTATGGAGTGAGTTCAACAACTTTTGGCTACTGATAGACTACGCCAAGGACAGGCGGCTCCTCAAGCACCACCCAATCCCCCACAACCTCAGCAGCCACCTTTGGTGCTACAAAACCCCTTACCAAACCAAGGCTTAGTGAACACTGAACCATTGGCTCCACCTCTAGCTAATGCGCCCATCCAACAAATCACTTACGCGGCTCCTGATCAACCCATATTTGACTCAGGTACCCACCATCTGTTGATGATGTCCTCCGATGAGGTCAACCTCCAGACTCGGTGGAACCAATATGGCTACACCCCGGAAGCCCCTCCTGCCAATAACCCCACTAACGCTCATCCCACTGATCAAGCGTTACGTATACCTCCACCTCCACTAGATGGAGCTCCCAAAACAGCCCGTTTCCCACTTCGTCGTATCAACAACAACCCCAATGCGCGGGCTGCGTCTAACTACAACATTGTCGATGATTTAGCCCAATCCCCCGTAGCCATGTCTGCGTTAGAAGTCTTAAAAAACTGCCCTTCGCAGCGTAAGACTTTACTCTCAGCCATTGGAGCTATCGATCCAAATGATTCACAGTTAATGGCATTTGATTTGGACCAATCCGAACCCCGCCTGCCTTCCAATTTATCATTCCAAGTTTCTGTCTCCATTCGGAATTTTGCCGTCCATCGATGCATTATTGATGAAGGTGCCTCTACATGTGTCATGCCCATCTCCATTTGGCAGAAAATGGGATCCCCCCCTCTCCAGCAGTCCTCTACTGTGTTGCGAGCCTATGATGGTCGTTCAGCTCAACCACAAGGCCTATTGACCAATGTCCCCGTCCAGCTGGCTGGAAAAACCGTCGTAATCAACATCGAGGTTATCAATGCCCAGCTCGATTATAACCTGTTACTTGGCCGCAGCTACATGTATGCCATGCGGGCAGTCGCTTCTACCGTTTTTCGTATCATGATGTTCCCCCATGAGGGACGCGTGGTCACGGTTGACCAACTTACTTACCACGATCCCAATGCCCCTGCGGCGCCCGAAAATGTCCTCCCCATGGTAGAACAACCTATCTTAGGTGCCACCAACACAGTCGTTTCTTCTATAGGGCCCGTGCTCCCCATGGTTGAACTACCTATTTCGGATGCCACCACCTCATTCGTGTCTTCAGTAGGTCTCGGCATTTACTCAGATGCACCAATGATCTCAACCTTCCCATCTATTCCACCCCCGTCTCCTACCACTGAAGTGTCCGACCTATGTACCCTGTCCCACATCACACGGACTCCTACTAATCAAACACCTTTGTTGCCTAAACCTCCTTTGGTACCTAGTCACATTGGTGCTACACCCATTCATACTATTCCTTTCCTCTTCCCTCCCTCAGGAGTGGCTAGCGCCCCGGTCATGGCTACCCTCAACCTCCCCGGTTTAACCTTGGGATTACCCGTTTGGTATCTTTCGCCTCCCGTTCGTCCCCCGACACCAGATGTCATCCTGCAACTGGTGCAACCCATCATCACTACTAATCAACCACCTCCTGGTGTCGCTACCCCGTCGCCCTCCGCAAAACCTCCCCCTCCTCTTACCAAACCCACTGGGGGCAGAGGCCCCCAACCTTACACCACTGTCCCACCTGCTAAGACAGTCAAAAACCCCCCTGTGTTTCGTGCTCCTCCCAAATGTGCGCTATGCGATGAGTTGGGCCATGCGACTCACCTATGTCCTCAGTTATCGACATTAAAGAAGTACATGAAAATGCTCGACGACGACCCCACCATCCTGGTTGTCCATCTAGATCCAACCCCTACGCCTCGCGACAAATCCCTGCGCACTAACCACTCCTGTGCCTTATGCGAGGTTTACGGGCATTACTCCCATCACTGTCCTGATCTCCCCGAGTACAGGCTAGCTCTCTTTGATATGAACAATCCGGAACTTGAGACGGCACCACTCATTATTGAGGAAATCCATTCCCCGGTCTCTTCCCCTTACGAAGAGGTTAATACCACTCTCTTTGAGATAAACAATCTAGATTTCGAGATGGCCCGCCTCACCATTAAGGAAATCCACTTCCCGGTCTCTCCCCCTTCCGGAAAGGTCAATCCCGTTCTTTTTGAGATGAACCATTTAGATCTTGCAAAGCCATCACCCACCATTGTGGAGATCCACCCCCCGAACTCTCCCTCTTCCGAAGAGATTAATACCATATATATGATCTCTTCCATCACTACACCCCGGTCAATCGATTTGACGACCCAAACATTCCGTACGGATGAGGAAATTCTCGAAGCTCTCACTGCCCCGGACTATCCTTGGGATGACATGCACCATCGTTCCTACTTTCTCCCAGATTAATCTTCTTCTAACACTGCTACCCAATTTACAATCGAGTCCAAACACTTCCTTCCCCCCAAGGTTGACTGGTTCAAGGACTCGATTCCTGCTCCTGACGCCTTCGAAGAGGGTAACATGGCCAACATCTCACCTGTCATCAAAATGGATATCACTGCCCCTGGAGGCACCCCCGAAATCATCGCTTTAGGAGCATCTTGCACTGAGCAGGAGATCGAGGAATACAAAACACTCTTCAAAGAATTCCGTGATGTCTTTGCCTGGTCCTATACCGAAATGCCTGGTCTTGACCCTGCCATTATAGAGCACCACATCGACACATGGCCTGATGTACCCCCCGTTCATCAAAAACAGCGTCCCATTCATCTCTAGCTATAGTTTTGGAATCAGCACGACGAGACCGTCACGATGGTCACCTCGTAGCATTGTTTTTTCTACGTCATTTTTTGCCCATTTTTTAGACACCAATAGTTGCCTCGGTTTGCGTGCCACTTGGGCCGCTCTCCGTTTTTAACACTTTTTATATCGCCGGATTCATTTTTCCGAGCTCGTGATGATGCTTGAGATCATTTCTCGCTCTCACTTGGCACAATTTCAACATTGTGCCCCGACACCTTGTCGCTTCGGTTTGCACGCCACTTCGGCCGTTCTCCGTTTTTCACACTGTTGATATTGTTGGATTCTTTTTTCCGCGCTCGTGATGATGCTTGAGATCATTTCTCGCTCTCACTTGGTACAATTTCAAACATTGTGTCCCGACATCTTGCTGCCTCAGTGTACCCAATCTGACCCCATCCGTTTTTTACACTTTTTAGATCACCGGATTCATTTTTCCGAGCTCGTGATGATGCTTGAGATCATTTCTCGCTCTCACTTGGCACAATTTCAACATTGTGCCCCGACACCTTGTCGCTTCGGTTTGCGCGCCACTTCGGCCATTCTCCGTTTTTTCACACTATTGATATCGCCGGATTCATTTTTCCACGCTCATGATAATGCTTGAGATCATTTCTCGCTCTCACTTGGAACCATTTCAACATTGTGATTTGACACTTTGTTGCCTCGATTTGCATGCCACATCGGCCGTCATCAGATTGTTCCACACTTTTTACATGAGCCATCCACTCCTGTCATACTGTAAATGTTTCGTTATTTTTCCACCATTCATTCACCCCGCAAGGAGGCCCACCAGTGTTCACCCCCACCCTCAGTCCTGGTCATCATAAATGTTCCCTGATTGAACACTTCCTCCTTGCCTGGCCATTAATTCAGAGTCTTCTTATTTTCTTTCAGACTCCTTAAAATTGAAAGCAACCACGAGCATGAACTTTCATGGGCTCGTAAAATCCACATGACAGTACCATTCTACTACTTCAGAGTCTTCTTATTTGCTTTCAGACTCCTTAAAATTGAAAGCAACCATGAGCATGTACTGTCCTGGGCTCGTAAAATCCATACGACAGTACCATTCAATAACTTCAGAGTCTTCTTATTTGCTTTCAGACTCCTTAAAATTGAAAGCAACCACGAGCATGAACTCTCATGGGCTCGTAAAATCCACATGACAGTACCGTTTTATATCCACACTTCTTCTAGTTCCCTAACCTATGAAGAAGTACCCCCATGCCTCTTGGCACTATGATCGATCCTCTCGGCGGCACCACCACGAAGGTCACCTTTGTTCAGAGTATTCTGCAGTCTCCTACCATTTTACCACAACTTGAATCTCCCTCAGTCCATTCACCTTCAGATCCCATACAGCTATGATCCCTTTACCACCAATCAGTTTCATGTGCTGCCCGATCATCCCCGCCATCATACTCTGAACAAAGGAAGTTTGAGTCCACCCACTCTACTTGCCCAGTTATTTACCCCAGTTTATCACTCTTACCATCAGTACTATCACAGTTCGGTTTTTTACCTCGCGCTCCTGTCAAGGAAACATCATTGCCTTGACAGTTGCCAGTCTCCCTCTGTCGACGACAACTCCTTTATTCCAGAAGATAGACCTAGAGGTCCCTGCGCCTTGGACACATCACCATCTGTGGTGCGTGCCTACGGACCATTTCGGGAGGAATCATTATTGCCTTTCCGAATGGTTGTTTCTCACATGTTCGACTTCAACACATTGATCGCATCGTTGAGAATCATGCAGGATTCATATCCAGTCCATGATTTGTCGAAGACCCCGGATTTCCCCTGACTCTAGCACATTGGTGAGTCACTTTGGAACGCCTAGTTATATGTTCCCGTGGATGTCCGGGCTGCGTTGGCGATTGTATTCGGAAGCCATTCAGTTCTATGCTTCTTTGAGTACCCAGTTCAGTTCCAGATCAGTGTACCATTACGAGTGTGACCCTTGTCACTCTGATCCAATAGCGCATCAGTTCCTTCAGAACCACATTCAGTAGCACTGCTGCCATTCCAATGTATCAGTTTTTCAGCTCAGACATGGTCAGCTCAGCAGTATGTTCCAGATTTGTGTCCCTTCCGGACCCTCATGATATGCACAGTGATTATCTACTACAGGTCCTTCATTTTGGGCCTCACAAGTGATTTTTATGTATCTTGATACGAGCATGGGAATGCCCGCCTTGTCCATCTATTGAGATTCTTCCTCATTCAGTATTTGAGGACATGTATATGTTAAGGTCCCCATATTTTGGACCTCATTGTTATTACTATGCTATATCCTGATACGAGCATGGGAATGCCCGCCTCGTTCAGATGATCAGATGATTCCTCATCCATTATTGAGGTTATGTACTTTTCAGTCCTTGCAGGTGGTTCGAGATCGGTGTTTCGGACTTCAGCTGGTTCTTTCTCTTCTCCACACCCCAGGAAAACCAAATATGACTTATGATGTCCATCGGCCATACGATGAGCCCCTGCCCTCGCACATCAAGGGGCAATCTGTTATCACCCAAAAAGGGTTCACTACCTCATCTACCCCATTACATGGCTCATTTGTCCATTTTCCCACCATATTTCCATCAAAAACCCATAAAACCATGCAAAAAGCCTCCAAAAGGCTTAAAGTGCCTCCAAAAGGCCATAAAACCCTCTTTTCCTCTAAAAATATCCAAAATTCCTCCAAAAAAGCAAAAAAGGAATAAAAATATAAAATAATGAGGAAAATGAGGAAGAAACCCTAACCCTAAAAACTGCATGGTTTCCAACTATAAATAAGTAATGGAGACCCCTTATTCAATATCCACAATCACAAGTATCCTGCCTCTGCCAAAATTGCTCGTGAAACCCTAGCTCACCATTGAGCTACTTTCACCGTAAGAGCCCCCTTTTGGCCCATTTCCACCATTGGAGAAAGAGAAGAAGCAGCTTGAAGCTCGGAGCCACCGACATCGGACCAGCGCAACGGACTTCACCAACCTCCACATTGGAGGTAACATCAATAAAGATCATTATTCACTATTTACTGTTTTTGCTTCATGTTATTTACTTTCTACTGTTTTGCTTAATCTACTTGTTTAAATTTAGGTTTTTATTTCAGTTATAGCTTTTAATTCAAATATCATTGAACTGCTACTAAGGAATCCATTGTCCTTAGTAGGTACTCATTCGTACAAGCTAGGGCGAAAACCCTAGCAACAGGGTGCTAATAGAACCAAAAGAAGATGAAGCCAAGGAAAAGAACTAGAACAGCCTAATTAAGGAAATGAGGATCAAGACACTCATAACAGATAATGATGAAGAATATGATTCAAAAGAGTTTAAATCCTTTTGCAAAGATATTGGAACCAAGAGGGAACTAACCACTCTCTACAATCCCCAACATAATGGTGTTGCGGAAAGAAAGAATAGAACCATTTTGGAACCAATGAAGACAATGATACATGATCAAGATCTCCCTATGCATCTATCGGTTAAAGTAGCAAGAATAGTTTTCTATGTACATAATATATTATCCCATAGTGCCCTTGGATTCAAGACTCCATAAGGAATGCACATAGGGAACAAGCCTGAAGTGAGCTATCTCAAGATATTTAGTTTCCAGTATATGTTCACATTCCAAAAGAAAAGAGAACCAAGTTGGACCCTTCCCAAAATAAGGGGATATTTGTTGGATACTGTGAATAATTCAAATCCTTCAGGATATACATTTCAAGATTCCATCACATAGATATTAGTATAGATTATTGACACACTTCACTTGGCAGGGTTTCACTTACCATCGACAGCCTTCGACGTAATCTACCTAAACACCTGCCTAGATAGGTTTTACCTATCCAGCAACACCTACAAAGTAGATGCAGTCTAACCCAAGATGTTTAAGGGAGGGAAGCATGAACCAAGTTTCTGGATAAGGGAAGAGGAATTGTGCACTTAAAGAAGTTTAACACAATACAAATCATAGATCCAGAAAGGGGTTTAACCTTATCATGTATCCAAACTATTTACCATCATTCACACCACATCTAGTATCACAACATTTC
This sequence comes from Pseudotsuga menziesii, assembly GCA_001517045.1. Lineage (NCBI taxonomy): Eukaryota > Viridiplantae > Streptophyta > Pinopsida > Pinales > Pinaceae > Pseudotsuga > Pseudotsuga menziesii. The sequence goes on from LPNX010739010.1 coordinate 116,667, forward strand.
ATCATTCAGAAAAGAGGTCGACATGTAAGAATTCCTTCACTATACGAAGACTTCTCATCATTCAGATAAGAAAACAATTAAGAGAACATATCATATCATATTAACCAAATAGATCACATCACTCAGATCACATCAATTAACTGCAGAGACATCACAGGGGATTCACTTTGTTGACCACTATCTTATCACGTTCATTCATAAAGGGGGATTTTTAAATTGTTAAAAATAAGGTTAATATATAGTAGGTATTGGGGGGGGAGAGGGTTAGAGTATGGGGGGATTATAGGTATTAGGGGGTATAAAAGGGGTATGTAGTAAAATATGAAATATCTCATAAAAATAGGTTTTTTTTAATTGGAGATATGGATTGGGATGGGGGATCAACAAAATTAATTTTGTAGGTATTTATCAATAGCTAGTTAAATTGGGGATTTTCTTTAATATCCCATGAACAAAGGAGCTATGGAATAGTTTCACTTAGTGAAGACCTCGTGAGAGACATAAATCATAATATTTTTAAAACATCATAGATCGCATTGCAGACAAAGACAACATATAGTTTCCAACAACTTTCTTATCATATTAACTTCTGCAGACCAAAATACATCCCAAAACAAATCCCTTGGTTGACAGTGTCATACAAAAACTCTAATTACAAAATGGTTCACAAGATACAGATAAAATATGGTTCACTCCGCATAAGATCTACAAAAAAGGATCTCTATCACTATATTCCTTCCTCCATTTATAGGCTTGTGCATTTACAAAAAGGTCCACATGAACCGACTCTCTAACTAAATTGGACCAAAATTACAATTAATGCGACCAAGCTGACCACTTGTTGACATCATCCTCTTACACAAGTTGACTTGCGTCCTGTCAACATATTTATTCATGTTGTGCCTTGGACGCATGAACCCCTTACCAATAGTCCCCTGTTGCTAGGGTTTTAGCCCTAGCTTGTACGAATGAGTACCTACTTAGGACAATGGATTCCTTAGTAGCAGTTCAATGATATTTGAATTAAAAGCTATAACTGAAATAAAAACTAAATTTAAACAAGTTAATTAAGCAAAACAGTAGAAAGTAAATAACATGAAACAAAAACAGTAAATAGTAAATAATGACCTTTATTGATGTTACCTCCAATGTGGAGGTTGGTGAAGTCCGTTGCGCTGGTCCGATGTCGGTGGCTCCGAGCTTCAAGCTGCTTCTTCTCTTTCTCCAATGGTGGAAATGGGCCAAAAGGGGCTCTTACGATGAAAGTAGCTCGATGGTGAGCTAGGGTTTCAAGAGCAATTTTGGCAGAGGCAGGATACTTGTGATTGTGGATATTGAATGAGGGGTCTCCATCACTTATTTATAGTTGGAAACCATGCGGTTTTAGGGTTAGGGTTTGCTTATTAGGGTTTCAGCTTTTTAGGGTTTTTTCCTCTTTTTCCTCATTATTTTATATTTTTTATTCCTTTTCGGAGATTTTTGCTTTTTTGGAGGAATTTTGGATATTTTTAGAGGAAAAGAGGGTTTTGTGGCCTTTTGGAGGCATTTTAAGCCTTTTGGAGGCATTTTAAGCCTTTTGGAGGCTTTTTGCATGGTTTTATGGGTTTTTGATGGAAATATGGTGGGAAAATGGACAAATGAGCCATGTAATGGGGTAGATAAGGTAGTGAACCATTTTTGGGTGATAAAAGATTGCCCCCTGATGTGTGAGGGCAAGAGCTCATCGTATGGCCGATGGACATCATAAGTCATAATTGGTTTTCCTGGGGTGTGGAGAAGAGAAAGAACCAGCTGAAGTCCAGAACACCGATCTCGAACCACCTGCAAGGATTGAAAAGTACATAACCTCAATAATGGATGAGGAATTATCTGATCATCTGAACGAGGCGGGCATTCCCATGCTCGTATCAGGATATAGCATAGTAATAACAATGAGGTCCAAAATATGGGGACCTTAACATATACATGTCCTCAAATACTGAATGAGGAAGAATCTCAATAGATGGACGAGGTGGGCATTCCCATGCTCGTATCAAGATACATAAAAATCACTGTGAGGCCCAAAATGAAGGACCTGTAGTAGATAATCACTGTGCATATCATGAGGGTCCGGAAGGGACACAAATCTGGAACATTCTGCTGAGCTGACCATGTTTGAGCTAAAAAACTGATATACTAGAATGGCAGCAGTGCTACTGAATTTGGTTCTGAAGGAACTGATGCGCTGCTGAATCAGAGTGACAAGGGTCACACTCGTAATGGTACACTGATCTGGAACTGAACTGGGTACTCAAAGAAGCATAGAACTGAATGGCTTCTGAATACAATCGCCAACGTAGCCCGGACATCCACAGGAACATATAACTGGTCGTTCCAAAGTGACTCACCAATGTGCTAGAGTCCAGGGAAATCCGGGGTCTTTGACAAATAATGGAATGGATATAAATCCTGTGCGATTCTCAATGATGCGATTAAGGTGCTGAAGTCGAGCATGTGAGAAACAACGATTTGGAGAGGCAATGATGACTTCTCTCAAAATGGTCCGTAGGCACTCACCACAGATGGTGATGGGTCCAAGGCGCAGGGGCCTCTAGGTCTATCCTCTGGAATAGAGGAGTTGTCGTCGACAGAGGGAGACCTGCAACTATCAAGGCAATGATGTTTCCTTGACAGGAGCGCGAGGTGCAAAACTGAAAATGTGATAGTACTGACGGCAGGGTTGATAAACTGGGGTAAATAACTGGGCAAGTAGAGTGGGTGGACTCAAACTTCCTTTGTTCAGAGTATGATGGCGGGGATGATCGGGCAGCATATGGGACTGACTGGTGGTAGAGGGATCATAGCTGTATGGGATCTGAGTTGGCTGAGGGAGACTCAAGCTGTGATGGTAGGATACTGCAGAATACTCTGAACAAAGCCGACCTTAGTGGTGGTGCTACCGAGATGATCGATCATAGCGCCAAGGGGCGCGGGGGAACTTCTTCATGGGTTAGTGAACGAGGAGGAGTGTGGATATAAAGTGGTACTGTCATGTGGATTTTACGAGCCCAGGACAGTTCATGCTCGTGGTTGCTTTCAATTTTAAGGAGTCTAAAAGCAAATAAGAAGACTCTGAAGTAATGGAATGATACTGTCGTGTGGATTTTACGAGCCCAGGACAGTACATGCTCATGGTTGCTTTCAATTTTAAGGAGTCTGAAAGCAAATAAGAAAACTCTGAATTGAGGGAATGGTCAGGCAAGGAGGAAGTGTTCGATGAAGGAACATGTATGATGACCAGAATTGAGGTTAGGGGGGAACACTGATGGGCCTCCTTGCGGGGTGGATGAATGGTGTCAAAATAACGAGACATTTGCAGTATGATAGGAGTGGATGGCTCATGTAAAATAATTGGATGACGACCGATGTGGCGCGCAAATCAATGCGGCAAGGTGTAGGGACGCACTGTTGTAATTGTACCAAGTGAGAGCGAGAAATGATCTCGAGCATCATCACGAGCTCGGAAAAATGAATCCGGCTATATGAAAAGTGTTAAAAACGGAGAGCGGCCGAAGTGGCACACAAACCGAGGTGACTATTGGTATCGAAAAAATGGGCAAAAAATGACGTAGAAAAAATAATGCTACGAGGTGACCATCGTGACGGTCTCGTCGTGCTGATTCCAAAACTGTAGCTAGAGATGAATGGGACGTTGTTTCTGACGAACGGGGGGTACAAGATACCAAATGGGTAATCCTAAGGTTAACCCAGGAAGGTTGAGGGTGGCCATGACCGGGGCGCTAACTACTCCTGAGGGAGGGAAGAGGAAAGGAATGGTATGGATGGGTGTAGCACCAATGTGACTAGGTACCAAAGGGGGTTGAGGCAACAAGGGCGGTTGATTAGTAGGAGTTCGCGTGTTATGGGACAGGGTACATATGGCTTCAGAGGTGGAGCCATATTGGTTTCGTTGGGTCTGAAGGTTGACCTCATCGGAGGACATCATCAACAAGTGGTGGGTAACTGAGTCAAGCGTGGGTTGATCGGGAGCAAAGTAAGTGATTAGTTGTTGGGTTGGTGCGTTGGCTTGAGGAGGAGGCAACGGTTGGGTGTTCACCACGCCTTGGGTTGGTAAGGGGTTTTGCAGCACCAAAGGTGGCTGCTGAGGTTGTGGCGGGTTGGGCGGTGCTTGAGGAGCCGTCTGCCCTTGGCGTTGTACATCAGCAGCCAAAAGTTGCCAAGCCCGCTCCATGTGGGGGCAAAAATGTGTGTAGTGGCCATAGACCCCGCAAATAGAACAAGGATAGTTTGTTCGCAAATTCCGGCCTCTGCCGCGGTTTTGTTGGCCCTGGTTGCGTTGGTTGTTCTGGTTTTGCTGCAAGTTTTGTTGAGTGTAAACTTGCCCTTGGACAGCAGGTGGATTTTGAGTTTGCGCAGGGGCTGGGGTAGGCTGCGGTGGATGATATGTTGATGGAGGCTGCGCAGGGGCAGCAACCTGAGGGGGTTGCGGATAGTGCTGTGGATTGGGTTGTGGGTTTGCTGCATGGGCTGCCTGCAGCGGGTAATAATGAGGTTGGGCTTGTGACGGCGCAAGAGCTGGTGCAGCCTGCTGGTGATAATAAGGCTGAGGTGCGACCGGAGGGGTGTAAGCGGAAGTCATATTACCGAAACACTGAGGTGGACATGAGGGTCCATGGGTATGGTGGTGATGTGTCATGGGAGCATACTGGTTGGTTGCTACAGACTGTGAGCTGGCCCGCGACGGGTCAGGTCCAGTGGTAGGACGGGCTATGGAAAATGGCTGAGGCTGCGAAGAGACGCAGCCAATGATGCCGTCGGCAGCATGAGATGCCCCCGGTGCATCGTGCTGGGAGGAATTGTCGTGAGGGGCGTCCGGTATGATGGTATAAAGGTAACCCGACTGGGCGTAAATGAGATCGAACTGTTGGGCTTTAAGGATAGCCTCTTCCTCAAACTGGGGTCTTTCGGCTGCCACATCCTTAGCAATGAGTGGAAGGAGGGACTTGAGGAACCAATCTAAGAAGATCCGGTCATCTAACTTGATTTTGCATAGGCTACGGTGTCGCCGCCATTCGTGAATGTGGTCTGTGATGTGGGTAGCCGTGTTCTGTCTGCATGATAGTAGGATTTCAATGCCTGCGTCGTAGCAAACAGGTAACTGGAAGAACTGGAGGTAGGTCGAGGCCGGGGAAGTAAAGGTGGCATGGGTTCCGTGGGGTTGTTCGATATACCACTTGGCAGCAGAGCAAGTGAAAGTGCGCTGTAATAAACGGAGGCGAATGGAGTTGTAGGCGAATAGAGTCGTCTACTATGGAGTTGGAGGAACACCATAGATGGAAGGACATGATATGGTTCTGTGGGTCCTCACCTGCCTTTCCCTCGAATTTAGGGATGTCAGAGGGGAGTTTGGTAGGCATGTGGGGCCACGCAGGGTCGTGTCGGATGGGGTCGTTGGTTAATCTGGCTAGGTCAGGTAGGTTGAGGCTAGCCATGTATGGCAAACTGGACGAAGGGTGTGGCACGGTTGTGGGTTGGATCAAGTTGGGGCCCATGCCCCCAAGTGGAGGGGTCATGTGAGGGAGGTTACCCCCAAGTGGGGGAACTAAGGTGGTATGGGACGCTCCTGCACCAACATGGGTAGTATGAACCACTAATGGAGTGGGAATAGGTATTCCTGCCGTGGGAATAGGTATGGTGAGGGGAACGGTAGATGGGCCTCCTGTGGAGGGCATACCCATAATAGGTGTGATAACTGGTGTAGTGGTGGATGTGCCACCAATGGTCCCTCCCATTAAGGGAGTGGGGTTCATGCCAGCCATGGGGCTAGTAGGGGCGGTGTAAAGGGTGTTCTCGGATTCAGGCTCCGAGTCTAAGGTAAAGTAAGGGGCGTCAGAATCTGGTGACGGAGTCCTATGCCGCTGACGAGTGGAGTCAAGTGACAAGGCTCGAGATCTATGATGAGTGGTATCAAGTGATGATGACCAGTGTTGATGACGGGTGGTGTCAAGTGAACCGTGCTGTGGAGGCTCGCCTCTGAGGTGCTGAGAATGTCTCGGAGACTCAATGGTGACAAATGGAGTCAAATCTCTGTGGGTTGAGGTAACTACAAATCAGCTCAAAAACTCTAATGCAACCGAGTGTGCAGAAGGAGAGCTCAAAAAATAGGGTGCTCAGGCCAACAACCAACTCAAAACACCCATTGTAACTGCGTGCTACAATAGGCGGAGTGTCAACAGAAATGGTCAGAATACCAAGAAACAGCAAGTTGCCTAAAAAATAAAAAACGGTGGACTCACTAGACCAAAAGGAGGTAAGGGAGCATGCAAACACCTAACTAAAAGTATTATGACTAAACTAAACATATCCTCTGCAAGGTGATGAAATCCAAGTCAGACAATACGAGTAGGAAAGTCAAGTGGCTAAGGTATCCCCCTACCGGGAGGGACACCAGGTAGTCAAATCCTAGAAGAATGGCAACTAAGATAACCCGTTCATGACACGTCCAGAAAGGTAAATCTGCCGCTTGGTCCTTTACCGCAATACCCCTATATAGAGATATCCCAAGAACTGCGAAAGGTAGCCCTTCAGTTACTGAATGGAGTTTGGTATTCCATTCAGACCTCCGGAACCAATCTCACGACTTCAACCCTCCTAAGGGAGAGGCCCTCTGATAAACCAGTTGTGACCGTGTCAAAAAATACTAGGGGATTTTGGTTCCCTATTGGACAACAACTATGTCTCAAGTGTGAATAACCGAGGGGTGTTATTGGAAGCCTATCCCCTCGATCCTACCTAACTACAAAAATTCTTTTGTGTTCCCCAAGTGGGGTTAGAATGTTGGTTGAGTTAAGTAGTTTTTAAGTCTCACTTGATTTAGGTGACAGATTGTGTGCTTGTGAGGTTATGAACCCAGAAGAGAAGTGCCAGGGCAACTTCCTAAATATCAATAATACTAAAAGAAAAATTTTACCATGCAAAATTAACTGAAATAAACAATGCTGAATTTTTTATTTTTTTTTTCTAAAAACAATGCTGTAATAGGAATAATGGTGCAGAAAAGGTTGTAGGACTATAGGTAGGACAGATGGTTGTGCAGGTGCAGAAAATATGGCGGCAAAAGGCCTGATTCCCCCCCACCCGAAAAAAAAAAAATTCTCGGAAGAAAAAAAAAAAAATTTCAGAAATCAGACCGCGGGTTTGTGGCGGAATCCCACGGTCGGACCGCGGGTTTGAGGGAAACAGCCGCGGTCAGGTCGTGGCTTTCTGGCCGGAAAAAAAAAAAAAATTAGACCGCAGGTTTGATGCAAAAAAACGCGGTCGGACCGCGGGTTTGAGGCCGACAGATGCGGTCGGGCCGCGACTGCGAAAGAAAAAGACGCGTCCGGGACGCAGGAAAATGGCTGGCAGGTGCGGTCGGACCGCAGGTTTGAGGGAAACAGGCGCGGTCGAGCCGCAGCTATGGGGCTGAAAGTCACGGTCGGCGGCGGCCGAAAGGGACAGCCGAAAGGAAAAATGGAAAATAAAATTGCAGAAAATAAACCAGCAAAGTCGCCAAAACTGTTGCTAGGGTTTTAGCCCTAGCTTGTATGAATGAGTACCTACTAAGGACAATGGATTCCTTAGTAGCAGTTCAATGATATTTGAATTAAAAGCTATAACTGAAATAAAAACTAAATTTAAACAAGTTAATTAAGCAAAACAGTAGAAAGTAAATAACATGAAACAAAAACAGTAAATAGTAAATAATGACCTTTATTGATGTTACCTCAAATGTGGAGGTTGGTGAAGTCCATTGCGCTGGTCTGATGTCGGTGGCTCCGAGCTTCAAGCTGCTTCTTCTCTTTCTCCAATGGTGGAAATGGGCCAAAAGGGGCTCTTACGGTGAAAGTAGCTCGATGGTGAGCTAGGGTTTCAAGAGCAATTTTGGCAGAGGCAAGATACTTGTGATTGTGGATATTGAATGAGGGGTCTCCATCACTTATTTATAGTTGGAAACCATGCGGTTTTAGGGTTAGGGTTTGCTGATTAGGGTTTTTTCCTCTTTTTCCTCATTATTTTATATTTTTTATTCCTTTTTGGAGATTTTTGCTTTTTTGGAGGAATTTTGGATATTTTTAGAGGAAAAGAGGGTTTTATGTCCTTTTGGAGGCTTTTTGCATGGTTTTATGGGTTTTTGATGGAAATATGGTGGGAAAATGGACAAATGAGCCATGTAATGGGGTAGATGAGGTAGTGAACCCTTTTTGGGTGATAACATCCCCCAACACAAACTTGTGGCTCATCCTTGAGCCACATCAACTGGACATCGTATGTTGGCTTATCTTGGCCTTGAAGTCACCATACTCCTTCTTGATTTGATCGACTACTTCATTATTCCGTATGCTAAGTGTTGTGAAATATTCCATGTCATGATTAGCTGGATGCTCAACAATCTTCACTGCCACTTATGTGCAAGCCTCCTGATTTTTTGCAAGTGCATCCACAGCCTTAAGTGATAATTGTTCGCCAAGATCCTAGAACTCATCTAACTATGTAGTTTGGTGCTAATTCCTTTCTCGTGCTTTGTTGGATCGTTGTTGTACGCCTTCAATTCTATTTCCTTATGGACTTGCACAACTAGGGGCATCGTTTTCAGGGATGCTCGCATCGCCACTAGATGTTCCTTTGCCTCATGAATTTGTACACCTAGTTGTTGCAATTGCTCATCCAAAACTATGTGGTTTCTTTTACCATTTCCTTGTCCATTTTCTCACAATCCTCAATCTTCGCTACTGCATCCTCTATCTTACCTTTTCTCTCTGTGACCTGCTTAGGTGGTGTACTCGGGACTACATGTCCGTCGTGCTTGCAGCTACTCATTCTCCTTATTTAAGTTTGTGACTATTTGGCCTATTCGAACTATCTTTGCTTCTACAAACATTTCAATTGTGATATATGGAATCTCTCAACATACGACCATGATGGCCCTTTCCAGTCACTCTCGGTCATTTAAGGCCTTTGTTTTTGAAATTATCTCTTCCTATTATGCCTTCTTCATGCACTCAATTTCCTCTTTTGCTTTTACAACCTGCTCCTGTGACTTAACTAGCTGATCCTGCATAGTCTCTTCTCAGTCCGTGATCTCTTGGTTTTATTCCTTTTGTAGTCGTGTAAGTGTTTGTGTTGGTAGCTCGTTGACATCAAGTAATCATGTCGAACTATTGCATGGCTGCATCGACATCTTCATGATGGAATCTACACAATCCTCACCCTTTTACCTGTACTTATCTCTGCTGCTCTTTGCAGCACATCAACCTATGGTACCTTCTCTAGTATAGAATTCATCAAGGATTGCAACATTCCCTTAACCTGGTGTAAATACTCAATCGAATATTGTTTTAGATGCGCTTGACTCTCAGTAGTCATGGTAGTGATCATGGTTAGTATGCGACTGAGTTGGTCATCTGCCATATTGGTTCCACTGCTCCCCTCTCCTTGTTCAAAAATTCTTTTGGTCCTACCTTCTTCCACTTTCCATTCTATCTTTAAATCGTTCAGAGTCTTGGGAAACTCTTCCTTTTATTCCTTCTCGGACTCCTTCGTCTGCTCCTGATCGACTGGCATGTCGAGTGGTGGACCCACTTCTGTGTCCTACAGGTCCTCTATGCTAACAAGAACTTTTCATTGTATGGGTCATTCATCGATAGTGGCCTCTAGTTCTTCATCTGTAAGCTTATACAATGTGGTGATCTAGTGTTTCTCATCCTCACGTCGTGCTTGGATATGGATTTCATGTGGCCCCATTGTGACTTGTGTTATTCATCTGTATTTCATCGTTGCCTCCTTTGTGTGATGCAGAACCTTTCATGCTACATCGTGAAGCCCATCCTAATACAAATAAAATTGGATGATGCAGTTAACCTATCTCTCCCTAACGTCGAGCCAATACAAGTTCTGATAGCAGGCACCCTTGCATGCTTTGGCTACTTTCACATCCATTCCTTGGTAACATTGGGGTTACATCCAACCCACAAGTGCGATTAAGATTAATAATTAGGAATACGTAAATGGCCGCTTACCTTTTCTTTCCAACCATTAGGGGAATTTTGAGGTAAACAATGCTCCTCCAAACAAAAAAAAGTACTATTAAAATCAACTTTTAAAGAACCAATCACAATCTAGAGAATGACATCATCTATAATAGTTGAGTTGGCATTACTTGAGTTAAGGTTTCTTATTTGTCATATTCTAAAAGGCTGATCAAAATATATGGTTAACCATGGTAGTTTAAAATTACGTTTACACCTAGAGTAAAGTACTAATGTCTTTTCACACTTTTTCAATAAAATATATTTTGTCCCTTCATATATTTTGAAAAAGACAATATATGTCTTTTCACTTAATATGCATGTCTTTACACAATTTTCAATATATGTTATATTTATCCATTTTTTTAATGTTAAAAATATATTTTATTTACACATTTTTACTTATGAATACATGATATATTCATCCATTTTTCTTGATCTAAAAAATATCATATAAATATATATTTTTAATTGAACTTTATTTTATTTTGTTATTTTTAAAAAGTATTATTAACTTTTCTAAGACTTTTAAAATATTTTATTATAAGATTTGTATAAAAAAATTTACAATAAAAAAACATTACAAAATAATATATTCATAAAAACCCAATTTAAAAACTAACTTTCGAAAAACTAAATTCTAAACACAACATCATATTAAAATGTAATATTTTATCAAATTATAATACAATTAATTAAAAACTACAAAACATTACATTATACAAAATATTAAAATGAAAGTTTAAAATATTAAATATTAGCTTATATAATTACATTAAAATGCAATATTTTACAAGATTATATTACAATTAATTAGTTAAAAGCTAAGAAAAACTCAAATTCTAAATTATTAAAATCAAATTTTAAAGATTAGATTTAAGTATAGAATATATGTGCTAACCTATATTAAAACACAAAATTATGAAAATCAAAACTTTAAATTTTAAAATTTAGAATGTATAATAAATATATTAATAAGGGGTAATGATGTAGGTCAATTGGAAACTGCACGTTATGTTAAAGAATACAGGATGTTAAGCACATTAGCGGTTCAAGTCTCGAGAAATGCGTGCGAAGCTTAAGCCCATAGTTGGTCATGCATAGGGGTTATACTGGAGTCGTCGGAATCGACCCCATATTACGCGAGTATGAAACTGGCATCGTTGTTGATTCCTCTAGCTCACTCACACACACACACACACACACACACACACACACACACATTAAATTTAAAGTATATAATGAATATGTTAAAATACCGGGTAAAGGGTAAGGCAAGTTTGAAGGCTTTGGAACTCTCTCACTAGCTATATAACATTCTGCTAAAAAAGAAGGATTTCTCTTGGATGTCGTTTGACCATGTCTACAAAAAGTTCAATCAAGAAGCGGATGATTTATCTAAGCTGGACTTGGGAGATATGGATGGCATAATCCAATACTCTTTTAATTTGGATGGAGTTCTCACTGAAGCTGGCAGTTTAGTCTTCTTTTAAGTAAAATACTTTCCATTGACTTATTTGGTGATCTAGAGGAGGCTGTTGTGTTTGTGTTACCACTTTGTTAAATCAGTTCTCATCTTTATGATTAACTATTCTGTGGACAAGTAGATATTATTGTTGATTGTAATTTTGATTATGAAGGTTGTTAATGGCTTCTTTGCCCATTTTGTACTATTGACACAATTTTTTTTAATAAAAAGATGTATTTTCTTCCTTGAAAAAAGAATATGTTAAAATATTTCTATATATTTTAAAATGTAGAAAAAAATTAAAAAAATAATAATAAGTGATTAATTTATTAATATAGGAAAAAAATTGGTTTAATGATTTTTTATACAAATCATAAACATCATATTTTATGAGAATTTATCTAAATTAATTCTATTATAAAAACACATAAATTGGTTTAATAAGAAAATAAGCAATTTAAATTAAAAAATACATATATATTTATTATTTTAAATTTAATTTTTGAATAATGAGTTAAGCATATTAGATGTAAAGTTTATTAAGAACCTAAAAAAATGTAAGTTATAATAAAAAATTAAAAAAAGATATGTTATCTTAAATTTTAATTTTCAAACACTAAATTAATTACATCATAAAAATATATAAATTATATAAAAACAAAAAAAATAACTTATAAAAAAAAATTAAGAAAGTATATATATATATTTTTTTATTTTAAATTTTAATTTTCAATGTGTGATAGGAGAAAATTTGAAAATTTTCATGTTTTTTCATTTTGTATTATTTGATTGTCTTTTCATTGTGTTTATATTTTATTATTAAAAGTGATCTCCAAGTCCAAGGACATGATGCATCCAATTACTGCACATATTTTGGAAATTAAAATTAGATTTTAGTCACTTCAATATAACATTTTTTATTATTTTTGTTTCTAGTATGTAACTCAACTATGGTTATCTAAATTGTACATTTAATGTAGTGGAAAGGTGAGTTGTCAAGTATACCTTCCCCATAAAATGCCTAGTTCATAATATATTAATATATCCCTTATGAGGCCCATTTTTTACCTCAAAATCCCGCTAATGATTGCATCCTTTGTCAGTTGATTAAACAGGAATAAAGAAATTTTCTATCAAGAATCCTTTAGCGCACTGCTCTGCACATGCAATTACTTCTCAAGTGCATTGGTTGGGTTTGTTCTTTTGCACCATCTTCACAACCAAAAACTTTGCTATGACTCGGATGACCTTCTCTTTGATGGTATTTATAATGTATGCATGTTTGTCCCTGACAGCGGCATACTCCCTCTTAAGCTTCACAACTAACCTCTTACCATTGTCCTTGCCTTGAAAATACTTCAATGGGTCTACACCTGCCATTAGAAACCTGATTAAATGAGATATTAATTCAATTGCGAGAGGTACCTTTTTGTCGAGCCAAAGGTACCCTCCGTGAAAATAGGCCAACAACTTCTTTATACATGCATTTTCTTCTACTAAGCGGGCGGAACATGGCATGTCAGTGATTCCCAATAGCCTTGACCACTACAACCCATATCCCACTATTGCAGTATTCTAACAACTAGACCTCCATCACCATACATCTTCTTTTCGTAGGGTTATGTTGTGCATTCTGGATATGCCAGAATGTCATGGTTGCTATAAGTCAACTTCATCAAATGCGGCATAATGTTCATGGTGACATGCACCTCTTTTATGGTTGCAGGCATATTGATGGGATACCGATGGTTCTTTGAAATCTTAAGTGGTGGTGCTCCTTCCTGTCATGGTGGTACATATCCAGGAATATCATCAACGAACACCCCCTTCCGTGTTGTGGAGTCCTCTCCACCTATCATCAATGGCCCAACCTCTACCTTGGCTTCTGCCACCCTTCTAGCATTCTGAGTTGATTTTATCTTTCTTTGGGGAGACTTTGGGTGATTTGCACCCCTCTTATTCCTTACTACTCATGGAGTTTCCTCTTGAAGGTCTGGCATCTCTTCTACGTTTCGCATTCTCTATGGCAGATATTCATGCATACTACGACTCAAAATTATTTGGGCCATTGCTTCCAATATATTGACCTCTTACTCTTCACTACTCTTTGTTAATGGCCTTCGCTCTCACTTGTCTGATGAATGGTCACAATGGTTCATTCGACACCCCTCCTATCAATTATTATAGCCTTGGGAGTGCTTGTGTGAATGATCTTAATCATCATACTTGAATATGTCATTGTTGACCAAATCTTCCACCAATTCTGCAAATACAACAGTCTAATTCCTCATAAATGCGCATCTTGTCCACTTACATCATCGCTCGTCTAGTTTAACTGCTTCATTTATTGCCTGATTTGACCCTATCGCACCTCATCACATATTTTCAAGATTCCTTCTTGCTCCAACTTGTGCATCTTTTCCTCTATTGCGGCCTTCCTTACTATGATTACCTCCTCTTCAGCATATCTTACATCTTTTTTTACTGTGCAGCTTTTTAGGCATGTCGCTACACCTTCCTATCCTGATAAGGCTTTAGACGACTTCCATTCATGAGCTTTGATAATAATGTCCCATATAGCTGTTGTAACTACATTGCACCTCCATCAAATATAGAATGAATCACATAAGGACCTAACCAATGCATTTGGAGCTTACCTGGGTGCTTTGCGAACTTGTTGTCGTAGAAGAGAACCATATCTCCTCACTTGTCGACATCTCTCTAGAATCAGTCAATAGGTTTGGGTTGTGGTATTTTACCAATGCATAGATATTCCAATCGTCCATATACACCGCCAAAAAATTATGAATGAAATCTTTAAACACAATGACTATTATCCTTGAGAACATCGCAGGTGCATTGTTGAGTCCAAACGACATCACTATGTAATGGAAACATCCCCATTCCGTCATGAAAGTGGTCTTGTGTCGATCTTCCTTCACAATTTTTATTTGATGGTAGCTTGAAAATCCATATGTGAATGAATAGATCTCTTGGCCACCAACTCTTTCCAATACTTCGTTAGTAAATGATGTTGGGAATGGATTGTGGAGACATGCGTCATTTAGATTCTAGAGGTCAACGTAGATATGGATTTCTCCCATGTTTTTATCTTGAACAACCATTAGACTGGTCCATTTAGAATATTCCATAGGATCAATGATGCCAGCATCCAGCATCATGTCAAGCTCAGACTTCACTCGCTCCTTGTATCGCAAATTCAATCGATAAGGATGTTTCTTTACTAGCTTCACATATGGATTTAATAGGATTTTCTGTTCTCCCCAATCCCCTAAAATCCCTTTCATCTCAACAAATTTAGCTTAGAATAAATCTTGGAACTCATGCAGCAAATCAGTGACCTTCTCAATAATGGCTTCGCCCCAATAATCTCCTACATTGGTGAACTTCATTTCCTCTGCCGACCCAATATTGATCTTTTGAATCTTAAGAGGTTGTTGGAATTTTTTTCTTGACATCCCTAGTGCTGCAATATCTTGACTTCCTTCATATTCTACGATATTAATATTCCTCAGATCATCCTCATCATTAGGTTCTCCTATCACATTGTAACATTCTGTCATCAACTGCGTTACTGGTGTCTCATGTGAATCTGCAGGAAATGTCACTGGAACTATTTCCAAGATGAAATTTCAAATGTGATGAAGTGCGTTATGGATTGCTAGATCAACATCCAAAAACTTGAAAGTGTGGCTGAAGCAGACAGTCAAGCCTTCCCATGTTGTAATATCCCTTCTTAGTTCTTTTGATACATACCATTGGCGTGACATCTCATCTAGTATATGGAAAAAATAATGTACCCATTCGTCCTTCTGTATTGACACCCACGCGGTATGACATGCGACTAGATGATCCTTGGGATCATTCCTTCCATCATACTTCTTTCCATTATAGTGCTCTATTTCTCCAAATTGAACTTCATTCAGTCTGCGACATATTGACCATCCACTGATTGAGTGCCTATGTGTTTCCCATCGTCTTGCTAGAGTGGCCTTTAGTGCTTCCTTTAGTCCCAACAGTCACTGAGGTTATGATAATTTATCTTCAAATTCATTAATAAAATCATTCAAATTGGGGATCCCTTCATATGTTGGTAAATCAATAACCTCCGTTGTGACCCAACACAACAACTGAGTGACTCATCCACATTTTTTGGATTGATACTTCATGTAGCCAATTCTTCCAATTCTCCAGTGCATCGTCAGAATCCGATGATGCAGAGTTAGTACTTTGCCAGCTTAGCTCTCTATCCATGGTGGGATGGATGTAATCCTCCAAAATATTGTATGTGTGATCCCATCATCCCATGACTTCCTCCTTTACTGGTTTGACGTACCTTCTTCCTTCGCTCAGATTCAATGGGGCAATGATCTGCATGTCATGATTCTCAAGAGTCATCACTCTCTTCTTGAAGTTGATAAATTCCATATTTTCATTATCCCATCCAATCCCCAACAATGTAGGATATGAGATAATTTCGTCAATGATTTCAATAACATTGAAGTCTCCATAAGTATTCATTCCTTCTTCTTTGACAAGTGGGTGAAATACTCGACCAATTGGCGACACTCTAGCCTGATTTTCCAGTCGCAGTTGTATAGGGGACCAAACCAACTGTGGTTTCCCATCCTTTCCCATGTTTTCTTTGTCAAAATATTGACTTATGATCCTATATCCAAGATGACCGAATAAAAACATCATAGTCACTAATTTGGACGTTCATTCTCATTTCCCTTTTGATTTTCTCTTTATGCAAATAATTCACAGCATAGTCATGTTGTCCTTTCTCTTGTCGGTATATCATAATTGTTATTTTGGCTAGTGCATACGGATCTTTGGCTAATGAAATAGAGCTTTCTAAGAAACTTTTCAATGTTCCAACCTTCTATGATGGTCCTTCTACTAGTTTCAAATCAAAAGAAGGGGGAATTTCAATATAGGTAACTTACTCGTATCCCTTTTTATGACGTCTCTTACATCGAAGAATGTTTCTTTCTCAGCGTCAACATCAAATTGCACCTTATTTCAAGTTTAAAATCGGATCTGTGGGAGTCAACCATCATCTCCCATTGGCACACCTCCTCAAGTTATGAATCCAACATATGCAGGTTGAGTCCGAGGTTTCGCCAAAATGTTTCCTACGGTTGCTCCTTGATTCTGATTTTGAGGTTAGTTTGCAGCCTAGTTCACATTATGGTTCTATTTTTGTGGTGGTGGAACATTCTTCACTTACCACTTCGCAATCAGCTATGGATAATATTCAACAGTATGATTTGCAATGGTACAATAAGTACATTGTGACTGAAGGTTTGGGAAATATCACTAATAAGTCCTAATACTCCATAATTGTAGAATTGCATAGGTGCATGACCTTGTCCCATACCTCCTCCTTGATCAAAGCCTCAATTTCGACCTCCTCGAAATCCTCCTTGTGGCTGTTACTGTGTTTAATTAAATTTTTGTTGTTGCTGATTGGGCTGTGATTGAATATATGGTGGTTGAGTATATTGTGGCTATGACTGATTATACTGCATATGATTGTACTATGGCATTCACCCACTATCAACACCCTTCAACACAATCTCCCTAAACACTGATCCGGATAGGTTTTACCCTATCCAAAAACACTTGTGAAGTAGATGCAGCTGTTACGAAGAAAACTTCCTATGGCTTGGGGTGTACCACAATAGACAGAGAAACCGCAGAAATCAATCCCTTCCCAATATGCAAGAGAAATAAAACATGTAACACTAAAAGATCTCGAAACATACCTTATTCCAGATAGTTGATGTAGATCCCCGTTGAGCTTTTTCCAATCTTGCTTGTGTTAGTAATTTTCTCTCTCAACAACAGCAAACAAGACAAGCATGCTATATAATGGTGATAGACCTACTATAACACATATAATAAATAATGTATAAATAATTAAAAGAATCCATGGATTCAATATTCATTTAAATGCACATCATTGGATAGGAAAATATATTTCTATTAATATAAATCAGAGATCACATGAGTGACAACCTTTGTCAACATGTCTGCGAACCAAAGAAACTAAGTCCTCCACCTGGGCCTCCACCACCTCAATCCTCCATCTCTCGATAGCAAGCTCACAAGCAAGCGAAAGCTAGGGAAGAACACAAAGTACTCCAAGGGACAAAGGGATGCATACACAAGTATAAGCAAACTACAACAACAATGGACTATAGTTTTCTTGCTCTTCAATTCCTTCTTTCTTCAATGTATCCAAAGGGGTCCTTACATAGTGCTTCAATGGGGTAATTGAAGGTCAAATCCGAGCGATCTCAAGGCATATGGAAAGCCAAGAGATAAGTGACTCGGATCCACATCAAGGAAAACTCCAAAAATATTTGGAATTTTGCACACATCCCGATGTACGCGGGTTTAAGGGTAATATCCGCATGTATATGCGGAAAATGGATTAAAAGTCACGTATAACAAATAACAGGTGTTTTTAGGGATGATCTTGGAAACATCAAAGGTACAAAAATATTCCATGGGGTCCAAAGAGTCTGCAGAGGGACAGGGAAGGCCATATATATGTGATCTACTATGTGTGGTAAAATCAGCTATAACAGATGCCCCCTAATGTGTGAGGTCAAATGGGTAATATGATGGCCGAAATACATTATAAGTCCATCCCAAAAGTGGAGTGATGAAGAACCAGGTGGAAGAACCAGCCAAAATAGTATAAGACAATAATCATGTTAACCTTATGGCTTACATTAGCAATCACTTAGTTTAAATGTCACATTATTATAATTATTATTTAGGATATTAGTGATTTATCCTAAATGATGACTAAGGGATTTTGGATAAGATTTCCTAGCCTAGTCACCATGCAAGGTGTTAGGATCTAAAAAAAATCTCTCCATGAGGTGCCATTCTTATTTGTAGTATATTATGGTACTATTGTGTGAATATATTTGATTAATTTTTTTACCTTTTCCATCGTATTTTTCCCATACTTTCTTCATTTGGTATTAGAGCTCTTATAGTTCTTAAGGGCCTGATAAGCTCATGCTAGTCATACATGAGATTACTGAGTGAGAGGAGATCTGACTGATGAGAGAGACTTAATGTTGTAATATTCAGTGATCTAGATCTAGATCTGGTTTTCAATCCAATATTGGTATTCAACCTTCGATCTATTCAGCAATCTGGAAGTCACCTGCAATTTACATCTTGCATTTTGTCATCTGGTTGCTATCTCTCTAGTTTTCTTAGATGTTCGTTTGAGCAATTTATAAATTATTTGTAACTGTTGTAAGAGCTTTAATCTGCAAGATGTTATATATGCTATTGAGGATAGTGGGTGAAGAGGAATTGAAGAGGCCGTGGGCCTGCAGAACCCACATGAAGAAAATAAGGTCATTATTCGTGAGTATAGCTGCAACTACGTAAATCTAGATACCTAGATCATTGTCAAGGGGGAGCTCATCAATAGCCCAGACACTATTGTGAAGAAGAGAGCCATTGCTATCTATGGGCACATTACAATGTTGTTGCATGTGATCATGGAGAGACAGATTGCTACAATCACGTAGAGGTGAAGTCGAGTAGAATGCATTGCACTGTAGATCTACTGTTTAAATTCTTGGATCTGTAGAACATGGGATGGATCTGTTAGATTTGATATCCACGTCAGCAATTCTATCAATTTCATCAGCGATCATATTGTTGATTCGTGATCTGTAGTCTGCCAAATCAATGTAAGCTGCCTTCTCCCATCAGCTATCTGCCAGCAACCAGCATCTTCCAATGATCTAGCAGCATTCAATAACGATATATGATCAATATTTGGCATCTCCTACAGCAAATTTATTAGCGATCTACCAATTGTGCATATAAAATTCTGATCTGCCAATTCATTAGCGCTCTGCAAATTCTGATCATATCATATAGAGTTTGGAGATACTGGCAAGTATTAAGGAAAAAGAACAACGAATTCTCCACCAATCTAATTTAAAATCTAAAAGGTCGAGTGCACTGGAAGATTCACGTATTCATACCAATATTCTGTCATGAATAAATGGAAAAACACTTTCATCCTGTGGTAAGCATTAGTGCTTGCATAGAGGCTATCCAATAATCGACATATTGAGAATTGTTCACAGATCAAATGAAAATCATGGTGTATGTGAATATATTCATAGAAGTGTATCATGCACAAAAAGACAAATTAAAAATCATTTTTTAAAAAGTATGTTCCATATATTTGGATTATATGATTTAAAACTTTGACTTGAATCATTTCGTTATGTCAAAAGAGATGAGAGTGACAAGGATTTAAGAGAGAAGAGTGATAAGGATTTGTTCGAAGGGGTAAATATTTGTAAAAAGGTTAAAATGTATGGTTGAACGTTTTATAGAAGGGTTTGTAAATTGAAAGTGTAAAAGGAGGAGAGAAGAAGTCTATTAAAAGACTTCATGCATCACACTTGATAATACGAGTATTTTTTTTTGGTGGTGAATGTTTTAGACTATCTTGAAATTGAATAAGGGGGTTTAAGGACAATTGGTGCTTGTGTGATGGTGAATTTTTTCATGGAGTCTTATATTGTTTATTGTATTGTATAGTTTTGACAAAGACACAATTGCATTTTTAGCATTTAATGTAATTCAAGCACAAGTAATCAAATAATGATAGTCAAATACAAAGAAAACACAAGCAAATCAAGCAGTTTCCACTCATCTTCAAGCAATCAATCAACACTCAAAGATTCAAGTTGTATATCACATGTGAATTCATCAACAAATCAAGGGAATCAAGGCACTTAACCAAGAAAATAATATTGATGCAAGGCAACAAATCTTCAAGGAGTCAAAACATCAACAACGAATTCAAATTTGAATATCAAGTTCAACTTTAGAGTCACAATCAAATGTAACTTACAAATAGTCATGTTTTTGTCCTTTTGAAATCAAGAATACTTGAATTTGTAATTGAGTGCATTTTTGGTTGAAACCAACACTCTTGGAATCTTTAATTATTGGTGCAAGAAAACTCTTCATTGAGTCAAATCATCTTTTTGGGGTGCATGATCTGTTGTGCACGAGATCCTAAAATTGGCATATAATCAAGTGAGTGTGAAATAAATTCAAGTGAGTGTGAAAACAAGCAAGTTCAAGTGAGCGAGATCAAGAGAGCACGAAGTTCAAGTGTTTTTAATATGGAGCGAAGTTTAGAATTGTTAGAGTTACTGAAAACTCTAATAAACACTACTACAAATAAGAAAGTCATACTCAACAAATCAACTCTTCAATCAATGGTAATTTGTTTGCAAGTGTCGCAAGAAAAAGTTCAACTTCTTCAAGCACAATCCCAACTACTAAATGATGAAATATGCAATCTAAAAAATCAAGAATCAATGAAGCAATCTAAACAAGTCCTTCTTCATCACAACCCTATATTTGATGATGAAGATGATGATTATAATCAACATTCAGTGAAGAATCGATTTAGTGAGTCAACTTTAGAGAAAAATGAAGATAAAGATGAACCTACAGTTCATGTGTTTTCTTTTGAGTTTAATGAATAAAACATTTCAAATATTCAACAATATGCAGAAAATCAACT
Source organism: Pseudotsuga menziesii (assembly GCA_001517045.1). Taxonomy (NCBI): domain Eukaryota; kingdom Viridiplantae; phylum Streptophyta; class Pinopsida; order Pinales; family Pinaceae; genus Pseudotsuga; species Pseudotsuga menziesii. The sequence goes on from LPNX010739010.1 coordinate 137,824, forward strand.
GATGTCAAAGCAACAGCTTCGAAATGATGTTTCCAAGCCCATCATCAGACCTTGAGAAGAAATTAGATAAAAAAGACAAAGAAAAGGACTTGGATATGAAAAACATGTGACTTTTCATATTCCAAACTACTCCAAACCAATTCATTTTATGAGTGCAAGATTCATAAATGAAGAATACAATCAAAAAGTCCATGAAGAAGATAATCAACAAGCTAATGAAAATCACATGGAAGAAATTCCTGAATGCCAACATTGTCATCGAGTTGGTCATTTGGAGACAAATTGTTTTGATCTCCATCCTTTTCAACATTGTGGTAAGAAGAATCATTCATCATAAAGATGTTCCAAGAGAAACAAGCCTGGAAGGTTAAAAATTCACTATGGGTGGATCAATCTTTGGGAATGGACATCAACAACCAAGAAGTTGCATAAGTCTTACTGAAGAATTCAATCTCGAGTAAAGACTCGTCTTGTAGAACTTGATAGAATATAACTCCAGTGGTCCCCTTATGGCATAGCTTTTGAGCATGGCCCTCATGGGATGAGATAACATCTGATGTTTTGACATGCCCACTTTGAGTTTAAATCTAAATGGTACTCTCTTGCATCTTAAGGTGGGGGTACATTTACAAAATACAATGATGAATTGGTTAAGGGTAAACCACATGAAAACCCATATCTTCTCACCTTTCAGCTGACAAAGGGGGGGATCTTGATTATGATTGTCAGACTTCAAGTTTCAACAACAATAGTCTGTAGATGGCAGACTCCAAATATCAAGATGAGAAACAACAATAGTCTGTAGATGGAAAACTCCAAATGTCAAAAGGAAACAATAGTTTACAGGTGGCAAACTCCAAATTGTAGATGAAGAACTATAGTTTTTGAATGGCAAACTCAAAATAGTATGTAGATGCCATACTAATGAAAACAACAGTCTATGGATGGTAGACTCATGATGCATGCATAACAATTTTGATGGCTCATTTTAGATAGCACTTCATTTATTGTAGCATGGTGATCTTCACCAATTAGCAGAATACGCTAGCCTCTTCTAGCTAAATCACTTGGAAAAATGATGAAATTGTCAAGAAGACAGGGATTGTTTAGACATGGCATCTCCTTACTTTAGGATTTTAGTTCATTTCAGATGAACCATTCAGATTAAAGGTTTTACAGGAATATTTTTCATTGAAGCACAAAGGAAGGCTTCTGAAAATCCATCATATCAACTTTGGCATTATTGTTTATTTCTTAGTTGATACATATACATAAACCTGTGATTGAGAGGGGGAATGTTAGCCTTATGGATTACATTAGCAAACACTTAATTTAAATATCACATTATTGTAACTATTATTTAGGATATTAGTGATTTATCCTAAATGATGACCAAGGGATTTTGGATAAGATTTCCTAGCCTAGTCACCATGCAAGGTGTGAGGATTTAGAGAAAATATCTCCATGAGGTGGCATTCTTCTTTGTAATATATAATGGTACTATTTGTGTGAATATATTTGATTAAGCTTTCTACCTTTTCCATCCTATTTTTCCCATACTTTCTTCAAATCAAACTGTGCACATGACTGCAAATACATATAGCAATCCCGGATATATAAGAGTACAATGACCATGAATAGGCATGATATACAAACTGTGACATGTGTGGTCATCGCCACGTACAATATACAATAGATCAGAATCTCCATGATTAAGATATACAAAGGACCAATATCTCCATGAAAGCTAAAGATATACCATGGATGAAGATCTTCATAATGGTTGAAGATATCTGACATACACTGGAATCAAGTCATGAGAGCTGAAATCTCATGAACACTGGGACAATCAAGGAGGTAGCATATCAGAAATGCCACCAATCTAAAAAAATTTCTATACAAACCACTATGAGTACATGTCCTACTATGTGAATAAAGGTGTCAAGGTCGAACACAATAGTCCATCGTTTGATTACCGATCATTGATGTATACTGTTAACAGACGCGAGATCACCCAATGATAATGAAAATGGGAATCAAGGTACTAGAGTGTAATCTAACAAGTGTGAATAAATTTTTTTAGGTCGAACACTTGAAATAATCCATCGATCAAGAGACATTGATGTATTCGCAAAACTGTCGATGGCGAGAGAACCTATCACTGATGACTATAAGTCTCAAGGCACTCAAAGGACTCTGGACTCCTATCCCAGAATAAATAATCTGAAGTCAATGGGATGGAATCTACTGGAAGGAGGGAATTAAGGCATCCCCCATCAACTAACATGAGGTACTTAGCAACGCTATATAATGTGGAAAGACTAGAACAAGATGTGCACAAACCAGTAATAGTACCAAGAATGGCCGACATGCAAAGTCAAGACAATTGAGGAATGGCCGACTCAGGCTTCAACTTCCTTCGAACAAGAGCATAAAGGTGAATGGTGACTGAATGTAGGCAGCATAGACTCAATATACAAAACTGGGACATCTCTACGACACACGAGGCATCGACAGAGGCTCCATAGGGACTGGAAGCTTAACTAGTCGATGGAGGTAAAATTAGAGATACGAGTACAGCTCCTAAATTCAAACTACTAACCCAACCAACGGATGTGATATACAGTGCTCTATTCAAAGGCAACACAACTCGACTATTTCCAAAGATAACATCTTTTCCTGTCTGACTTTTTGGTTTTTTGATTTTTTTTGGACTTTTTCAGATATTTTGAAAATCTTGAAAAAGCATAAAAGTGCTTTATAATTACAAATCTAGGAGGAGACGAGTGTCAATGGGAAAACAAACTAGTTCCAAGCAGTAGAAAATACCTAAGCTCAATGCAAGAAAACATGTGCAAGATAATGACACTCGGGGGAAAGTCCCCTCCCGCTAAAAAATGGGGAATCAAGCTGGACAAAGATATATAAAATGATTCTACTTGGCTAGACATGAGACAAGGTTGGGCTATATGGCTTATAATAAAAGTCAGGGAATCTAGCATAAGGCTCAATAAGGCAAGAAAAACTCATGATAATACAATTACAACTTGACACATACAAGGGAGTCCCGGGGAAAAGGCCAGCATAAATGTCAAAAGGAGTTTGAAGCTCTTGCTCAAAGTCATGGCGATACTATACAAAGGACTCCCACACCCTAAAGGAAAAATGTCGGCATGGGAACCAAATACAAAATAGGATCTAACTAGGGAACCCATGTATGGTAAATCTCTACCATTCACAACATGTCACTTCTAGAAACAACAAGAAAGTTCCATGACAAGATGGAATGGGTTCGTACCTAAGGTTAAAATGAAACGGTCATAAGGTCATGCAAAATGAAAATGGATGTGAAACCTAACCTATATGCCAATTTAGACATCATACCTGTAGTAGGCATGAACAAATCAAAGCCACGGTCGAACCACACTCAAAATAGACTCCTACATCATCAAATTAGTTCAAATGGTCCAAAATGGTCAAAAACTGTAGAAAGTGGGTAAAAATTTCAATTTTTTTTTATAAATAGTAAAAAATTTAAATTTTTTCATATCATTTGAAACTTTTACCCAACATAGTGTATTTGAGTTTAGAACTTCCGAAGCGAATTCCAAGAGCATCGTCTGATAGAATCCCTCCCTGTTTGATCCAGGTAGGTCCTCATGCACTCCTCTTCCTATTTCATGCAATTTTTTTTTAATCTTCATGGTCCAATTAATTTTTTAAGCGATCCATAATTGTACATTTCAGCCCACATGGAAATCAGGGTTTTTTCTGCATATAGGGCTTGCCATACATAGAAAAAGCACCCAAACCCGTGCACATATGTGGCTATTTTGAGAACAGTCATGTATAGGGCCGCAAACAATATTTTCAAAGGCAATAATTGATCAAACTTTTGGTTTTTTGTGCAAAATGGTGTTAGAGTGGAGAGAGAGAGCATGGTGATGTGGAGGACCATCCAAGGTGATCTTATGGCCCAACAAGCATTACAGGCATGTGGTTTATACAAATTTTGGTGTCTTGGTAGCCTGAGGGCCAAACCAAGACTACTCTAGGTGATAGTGGATTACTGGGATCCAGAATCTGAGACTTTTCAGATTGACAGGATGTCGCTCAGCATTAAGGTTGAGGACATATAATTTATCATTGGTTTGTCCCGATGAGGAGAGATGGTGAATCTCTGATCTCGTGGGCCATGAGGTGGGTTGACTATTGACAAGTACATAGCTATGTACTGCTTTCCGGAGAAAGAAAATGTTGGCAGTCAAATCCCAACAAATTCTATACAGATTCTAAGACTGAAGGCCATACTATTGGAATTAGGCAGGATTGCGGGGCTAGCTTCAATCCACCAGGCCTCATGGTCGATGATGTTCTATGCGGTGGAGTGTATGAGACCTACAGTGTATGACTGGAGCACGACGCTATTGAGCAATATGAAACAATAGCTCAGTCACTGCAAAATGGGTAGGGTGCAAAACTTTGGGTTCAGCAGCATACTAAGAATGTTCTTTTTTGAGCGGGTACTAGGGCTAAACCCTACTGTGGACATTGTTCCACATGGAGTTCAAGATCCAGCCCAATGACGTTGGGAAAATGTTATGCACATATTGGGTGGAGGTAGGGTGGCTAAACCCTACCCAGTAGACTTATTTCCATGGTGGCAGAGACAGATCATCGCTATAGATGACTACCAGTACATAGGGATAGACTTCGGTGGAGATCCAGATATGTCGTTGCTACCAGGATCAGCTTATGGAGACATAGGTAACCAATCCCAAACTCACTTTTTAAGTTTTTTGAATTATTCAATTTTTTCATGCTTTTTGATATATTGACTCAAAAGACATATTTTTGGTGTGACGACACATATGACAATCTGTCATGTGTATGCAGATGTAGGACCATGGTGACCAGAAGGCTTCCCTCATCTTTGACGGAGGGGAAGAGGAGACAATATCATGGGTGTAGATGTGGAGTGGGTGCTCCAAAGCATTCACACAAACTTTGTACACTTGACACACAGGGTACCCATGGCGTAAGTTGAGGACCTGGCTGAGGCCATGCAACGTCAAGTGGTTGGTGTACCATGAGCATGGGTTCGACTCTTTCGACGGCTAGCTAGATCCATAGTGCTATATCACGATCAGAACCCCCTTCCTCCTTAGGCTTAGAGACCTAAGTGTGTTCATTTTTATATGACCATGTATTATATTTGGGTGGCTCGAAAGCCCCAATTTTGTATATGACACGTATGTATTATGACGTCACTTTTTGGATATTAATGAAATTTTTTTATAATATTTTATTTATATTTACATGTGTGTAAAATGTATGTTTGTGATATGCTTATGGTCTATGAAACAAATGCCAACCTAACACATAGTTAGCACATGAGTCAGCAACTTGATTAAAAATTCTTGGAACATGAATGTATGTTATATTCTCAAATTTTCATTCTAGCCACATCACACGTAAGAATATTTGTAATAATGTCACATCCCTAATACGATACAAGCCATTAAGCTGTGAAACCACTAACTACGAATCAAGATGTACCTCAAGAGAGAGAACACCATGTGAAATGGAATCATGCAATAACTCAATAACGACACTATATTCAGCAACATTGTTCAAAGAAAGCTATAAACATATGCTTCTTGAATACAATACTTGACCCATAGGAGAATAAATCACCCAAGCAGCCGAAGCTGAGTTTTGAGTGTGGCGGCTAGCACCATCGGCGAATCCTATGTAAATGAAATACTCCATCGACATCTTCCATAAGAAACGAAAGCTAATAAACAAACCCAATCACCATAAGAAAACTTAACTATGCAATTCAAAAAATGTACAATAATATACAAAAATCAGCCCTGGATGAAGATCATGCATAGTATTTTTTGAGATAGATCCCATTTCTAGGCTCTGCCAAGGTTGTCCCTTCATAATCAACCAGCTCATAAGCACCTTTCTCTAAGACCCGTTTAACCACGTAAGGACCATGCCACATGGGATTAAATTTCCATGCCCCCAAGGGTTCTTTAGCTTGATCCCACAAAAGGACCAAGTCACCTTCACTAAACCTCCTTGGAGGAACAGACTTATCATACTAGACCTTGACGCAACGTTTGTTAACCTCTAGAGCCACTAAGGAATCTTAGTGTTGCTCATCAAGTTTCTCTAAGTGGACCAAACATTCTTCCAATGTGGAAGTATCTAGTAAAAGCTCTACAACTAGCTTCAGAGAAGGGATTTTGCATTCAACCGGTAAAACTGACTCCAGCCCATGCACAAGCTGATATGGAGAGAAACTGGTGGTAGTCATAACCACAATTCTATAGGCCCACAAAGCAAGATACAACATAATATTCCAATTGGTCTTGCTTCGTGTGATGGTTCGCTGGTGTTGGGCCATAGGGAAGACCTGGGTTTTATACCATTAACTTCGCACCAACAAACAGACCCACAGTGTTGGCCTTTTTGGCAACAACCTGTGAACAGGTTGCAATCTCACCCGAAATAGCTATCGGGTGCTGTAGAACTAGGTTTCTGCAAGCAGAAGAGGGATACTACTGTACCTTTATCCTTAACAACAAATATTTATACCAAACAGAGCTTCGATATTCACTTAATTAGCTTCACAGTTAGATAAAAGATGTTTCTTGCTTAACCCTTAACTGGGAATTCACAGCGAAGCTAATATTAATAGTTATCTTGCTTTATCAATTATCTACTTATCAATGCATAAAATAAAACCATAACAGAAACAACACAAAAGAACCACAACACAAGATATAACGTGGTTCACCCCCAGTGTAGGGGCTACGTCGACAAAACTGTGATTTTATTCCACTTCTTCAAAACAACAGTCTGATCTGTGCACTCAACAGCAGATCCACCCTTCAAATCTAATTGCACACTTAGCTGTAGTTTCTTTCTTACAATATCTAAGCTGTGCACTTAGCTGCAGTTCCTTTCCTTACAAAACCCTCTGCGCACACAGCTGCAGAGGTCGTCCATGCGCACAGCTGGGACTTGACCTTAAAACCCAAAAATAGATCTATCTTTTTCGCATCAGATGATCCTCATTTCATTAGATAATCTTGACATATTTACATGAGTGCCTATTTATACAAGTGCACTATTACAAAATCATGGGCTTACACCCGAATTTTATGGACAATTACAAAAAAGAGGGCTTTGACTCAACCCCAACACCCCTAAGACTATTTTGAGTCGCAACTCCACTTACAAGCTTCCCTAAAAACCATGGAGTTACCAAAATTAGTGATCTTTAAGGCACACGCTTCAACAGGCCCCTAAGATTCACCAGTGTCCCATCCCGGGACACTCTGCTGCTTTCCTGGTGGGAGAATCTTGTTGGCGAACAAAGTGAACTGTTTGTTGAGGTCACGCATGATATCATCGGCTGCTTACTCCTTCTCCAGTAATTCTTGTAATGCTACTGTTGATGCTTCGTTGGCCTTTTCCTGTGCAAATGCATCATATTCCTTCAAAACTTTGAGTTGGATGTCCACAACAGTGCTCAACTCCAAGGCCTCGACGACAAGGGGCTGCATAGAATTTTCCAATAGCGTTGCTTTCATCTTGTATGACTCAATTTCCTACTGGAGTTCATTGCTTTGCTTCACCTTGAGCATCTTCTGCATAGGAGGCAGAGTCTTAATTTCTACTTTCACTGCATCCAGCTCTGCCTGTCGCTGCTTGATGGTTTCTTCCAACTTTTCTACTTCTGGATTTTCCTGCAGTTTTGTCCAGGTGTTGACGCTTTCTTCTAGCAGTTTTTCTATGCTGCTCACAAGATCGGCGTTCTTCATTACTGAGGCCTGAATATCTCTGCGATGCTCCTCCCTGACCTCTAGTGGACTCTCTGGGGTGATGTGAAGTTGAAGCTCCATGATTTGAGCCTCATGTTCTGCTTTTAGTTTTTCAATCGTGCTGCGAGACTGTTGTGCATAGTCTTTCAGCTTAGCAATTCTTTGCTCCGGTTCTTCCTCAACCTGTATGTCGAAGTCAGAAATATTTCGATACGCCTCATCCAACACTTGTACCAGTGTAGCCTACTTATGTTCTGTGTACCTCTTCCTCTGCTCCGCTTCTTCAAACTGTGCTGCGAGGTTCACATTCTGCTTCATGGTATTTTCCAACTGCATTTGAGAGTAGTGGTCTCTTGCTTGGATCTCCTTCATGATTGCTACTTGACAGAGATGCAGCTCCGTCATAGACAACTTAGTGTAATCTATCCTGACTGTCATGATCATCTCCGAGCGTGACACTGCGTCAGTTATTATGAGGGCTACACTTGAAACTTGTCCTATGTTATCTCTGGCTAGCCATTGCCTTGTGTCTAGCCGTGTGCTTACTGGGACACCACTTGGTGTAGCGCCAGTCACAGATTTCTTTGCTAACTCCTTTAGTTCAAAAATTATTTGTGTTACGCTGGTGAGAGCATCAAGATGCGTAGCTGCGAATTGTGACCACTTTCTATTTAGTACTTCTGTAGACTTTGTCAGAGCCTGGTCAAGCTCTTACATCATCACGATGGGCTCTTTGACAATATTTGTGCCTTTTGATGCCTTCGTTTTCTTTCTGGACTAAGGTCTGGTCACTTCCTCTGCCTCTGGCGATTTGCGCTTATCTGGTCAAGTGGGATCTGAGATAGTTTTGACCGAATCTTCTTCTTCATCTTCATCTCCGTCACCTTGGTTGCCTTCACTATGCTACGATTCACTCTGTTCTTCACTTTCTTCAAGTGGGTCATTCTGCTGTGTGTGGCTAGGGCCTGCGCCAAAATTGGTGACTGGAGGGACTAGAATGTTAGGTTTTGTCCCTGCGTCCTTCACCCATTCAGCTAGCCACTGTTTGACTATTGCGAGGATTTCTTCCTTGTCCACCACATATGGCAACTTCGACCATTTGTACTTGTTATCTGCGCAGGCCTGAATAAAGACATGATGCATGTCAGCCATGAAGTTGGCCGCTCCATCATACTAAGCAAATATCTCATTACTGAGCTGCGGCATCTTCAGAATCTCATATGAGATACTCATCGAGTAAAAGGTGAACACGAAGTTCGTCATTTGCTGGGAGCTTTTATCCTGCGACACCGACAGGGATGTGTACCTTGCTGCGCTAGGCATATGCAGAGGCACATCAACAAATTGTGCCTTAGTAGGTTCTTTCCATCCTACTAGTGCAATAAGCACTAACAACCATGAATAGTGAAAGGTTCTACCTTTCTCCTACGTGTCGCGAACATATTCAAGGAATTCCTTAGCAATGTACGTTGCCTAGTTGTAACTATAGCCTTCAGCACATTTTGAAGCAATACTGACAATTGGTGCAGGAACTTCACTCGGTCTGGACTTCCTCATTAATTTACAGGCTAAGAGCTCTGCTGCAAAGCGAATGTTTTGGTGCTGGATTGTCAAGGTTTGATATCCTTGCTTTCCTTTTGTCAGCCTGAAGCGTTCCTTCATATGCTGCGCCAGCTTCATGTCTTCATGCTTACCAATGAATTCAATCCCTGGATCAGGCCCTTCCTGCGGTAAACCTGTGATCTTATTAACCAACTCTCCATTAATAGGGATTCTTTCGTTTCCAATCCATAGATTCCCATCATGTACCAACTCCAATAATTGCTTGACTACCACGGTAACCTATGTGCTGCGACCGAAGTGGGGAATGTTCAGCATTTTCAGCAAGCCTGCTCTATCTAAGCCAGCAGCCCACTGTTTCACTTCTAATAGTGTCGCTCCAGTCTATGGATAGTGAACAAAGTGTAAGTATGTCCCAGGTGTGAGCTGTGGAAATTTCCCACGATCATTTGTATCGTGGTCGGCGTACCTGAGCCGGTCTACTTTCCCTGTCATTTTCCTGACCAACTACACACTCGGTGGCAGTGAAGGGGTGCGTAATGTGAACTTCTTTGTCCACCGAGGTAGTTGAACTCCTGGTCGAATAGGCAGAAGATAAGGGGGCCGTTGTGATGCAACATTCTCTGACTCTCCGAATTCTTCAAAACCTACAGGTGGGACCTCTGTTGAGCCAAAAGGGTTCATCTCGGGATCCTTCGATATTTTCCTTGATTACTTGTGTCTGTCTTCATTCCTTTTAGAGTGAACTTCTGGTTTAAACTTCTTCCTAGTAGATCATGTCTACATTGGCTGAGTCGGTGCTGGGGGAGTTTCTTCATGGGGTGCAGAGGCCGGTGGGTTGCTCATAAGGTTCAGCAGACCCGTCTGTTCAAATTCTCTCACTAGTTCGTGAAGTTCACAATCAGCTGACATGGACTCAATTGGAAGATTCAAGAAAATGCATAATGTGATTTTCGCAGGTCTGGGTGTCTTCTTATAGAGTCCATTGATCAAATCTGCCATAACTATGCATTGAAGACACCAAATCTGACAAATATCTTGTCCAAACGGTGCTAGATTTCTCAGGATCTCATTATTACAGGCAATTAATGTAGTTAATGTACCGGCACCGCCAATTCTGATTTTTTTTAACGGTCGGGTTTTGAGCTCCGACACACATGTCCTTCTTCGGCACCACCAGTAACTCCAGCTATGCCATAATAAGGATATTCGACACTTCCTAACACCGGCTTCAACAAATATTTGAGCTTCGGCCTGCAATGGAATGTCTTCCATAGCCTCAATGATTCCTGCTATGAGCATCTTATCGAGCTCCATCCTGACTTTTTCTTTATACTTAGGGTTCAGCATATAAGGGCGCTACTTCCTAGGCTTCGCATCAAGTTTCAAAGGGATTTTTATCACTCCTATATCACCAAGGATACCTTTCATTTCTAAGAACTTCATCGGGAATAGGTGCTGATACTCATGGAGAAGTTAGGTCACTTTGCTTACCGTTTCTTCATCCCAATAATCTCCAATAGTAGCATACTTAGGCATTTCCTCTGACCCAATGTTTACTTGCCTCATCTTCAAGGGCTGAGTCACTTCTGGCGCTTCGACTGCTGGTCCATGTACTTCGCAGTGTCCTTCTGAATCAGGAATGTTTATGTTGCGTGGGTCATCATCCTCGTCAATTGTAAGGTTATATCATTCTACTGCATTAGCTTCTTGTTCTTTCCAATCAGGTTGGTACTCGGTTTTTTCTTTACCATCAAACACCTTAGTATGGATCATCCAAACAGCTACGTCCAAAGTGGGACAAACTTCATTAATAGAAAATGTCAGCACAAAACTATCAACAAGACAACCCCAACTTACAATACCCTGGTGAAGCTCCACCTCTGCATACCAATTCTTCGCGATAGGTTCCAAGGTGTGCATGAACCGATGTACCCATTCTTCATGAGGGACATGCTTCCATGTGTCATAACATTGTTCCAAATGTTCTTGAGGGCTAGTGTGACCATTAAACCTGCTTCGCACCTCCTGAGGTTGATCTACGAATTTGAGGCGAAGAATCTTTTGACAAGCTTCCCAACTATGAATATACTTCTTATGACCATTCCACCATCTAGCAGCTATGGCTCTAAATACTAAATCTAGAGTTTCCATTTTCTGTGAATCTGGTACGTGCTCTGAAAATTGCAAAATAAACTCTTCGTGGCCTTCCAAGCCATCAAAAATAGGTAAGACTCTTGTCTATGAGCCAAGCCATCTGAGAGACTTGGTAATTCTTGCACACCGATTTCCATGTAGCTCATAAAGTCTATGTTGCCAATTCTCTAGGCCTTCATCTGAATCAGTCATGCAAGAACTATCACACTTCCAATCCATTATACCTTCAGTAGTAGGGTTAACATAGTCTTCCTCTTTAGCTATGATGTTGTAGATGTGATCCAAAACATCCTGATCCTCATCTTTGACTGGCTCTGTGTACCTTTCTCCTTGAGAAGGGTCCAAGGGGACTATGACTCTCAAGCCTTTTCCTTCAAAATTCATTTGTCCGTTCTTAATATTAATGACTACAGAATTCTCTATTGCCCATTCAATTCCTAGCAAGGCTGGATAGGGGTTTCTATCATCAATTATCTCAATGACTTCAAAATATGCTAAGGTACTGACTCCATCAATGTCTACTGGGACACTAGAGAATCTTCTTACGGGCACAATCTTCTGTTGATTGGCTAATCTCAACTGTATAGGGGACCATTCAAGGGTAGGTTTTCCCATTTGTTCCCATGTCTTCTTAGTTAAGACATTGACTTCTGATCCCAGGTCTAAAATGATATCAGTCATGTCATACTCTCCTATCTGAGCATGCAATCTCATTTCTCTTCCAGTTCTTCGAACTCTATTGACAATTTTTTCTTTACCAAAGCTTCATTGAGGTTCACAAGAACCAATAACTTTCTATAACTCATTTAAAGAATTCTGATTTCGCAAGAGCTTCATACAACTCTGTAAAAATGTTGACAGTGTACTTACTTTCTTTGTCGCAACTTCTTGATACTGCGACTACTGTTGATGCTGCTGCGCAGGTGCTACTGCTGTGCTCGGATCAACAAAGTATTTTTTTGCTTCCATAAAGGTTTCTTTTTCTCTATCCACATCGAAGGTTGGCACTTTCTCTGGGGTCTTACGAACCCAATCCTCGTCAAGTTGTTTCTCCTTATGCTGCACTTGTGTCATAGATCCACTCCTTGTAACAACGTTAATGGCTAGGACAGGTCTTTGCTCCATAGTAATCATCTGAATATTTTGAGGAGGAGCGCTATTTATTTCTTGTATCTTGGCTATCAACTGCGGGCATTGCTCAATGACATGATCTACTGCTCTGCAATATCAACATGTCGTAGTTGGGTTCTGACAGTCTCTAGCTAGATGACCTGCCTGGTTAGAGTTCTAGCACACAACCTGGCCTCGACCTCTTCTAGGCATACCACCATGACCACAACCTCCAAAAGGACCTCGACCTAATGTATTACCACGGTAACCATATCCATCATTTCCTTGTGCATCATTTTGTACCCTATAAGCATCATATGTTCTCTCTCGCATAAGGTCAAAGTTGTGACATTTCTCTTCGTTGTGTCCCACTGACTTATAAAACTTGCAATAGGGATTCTTAGTGACTTGAACATATATTTGTAGCAAATAGCAGTCTTCAAGTCGATGCTGGCTAGTTGTTCTACAAATCTCACAATATAACACATTAGGGTTAAATGGGTTCGGTGCACCAGCATTCAGGTAATTTCTTAGCGCAGGGCATTGTTCCTTGTCATGACCTTATGTCCTACATCATGTACACCACACCTCTTCATGAATAGAATTCCCTTTTTTCATGTCACACAACTCCAAAGCCATTTCTGGTAACTGTGCTTGTATTTTTGCTATGCCAAAATTATCTTCAACAGGGGTTGTCTCTAGTTTCATGGAAATCTCCAAAGCCTCTTGCTGATCAGCAACCTTCTGTTGCATGAGTGGCATTCTGATATGAGGTAATAAGGCTACAATAAAACATTCTCTATGCTGCGCTGGTCCAATAGTGAAACTAACTTGATCTAGAAGAACTTTGAACCTCTGATCAAAATTCCAAACTGATTCACCTCGTCTTTGCTGAATCTCTTTCAATTTAGTTATACACTGTGATTCTAATTTAGGCTTCTTGAAAACTTTAATCATTGCTTCTTTAATATCAGCCAATACATGGTTTTGAGTACTGAAAAACTTCATAAACCAAGTCAAGGCTCAGTCTCTAAAAGAAGTGACCAGCTGTGCTCTTGTTACATCTTGATCCAAAATGTTCTTAGCTATCCACACAGCTTCACATAAAAACCAAAACTGTTCTAGATCCTCTAATCCAGTTCCTTTGAAAACTGGGAGCTTGATATCATCATTCATATGGGCCATACAAGACTGAGGGGGGGGATAACTTACTAGGGTAGACTGACCTACGACCGGAATACTCGAGATAGGGTTACTACCAGATTACGATGGGTTCCCAGGGGTAGCAGATCTTCACTGCGGGGTGATAGGAGGGTTTCTAACAAAAGGGTTTTCTTCATATTTAGGGTCTTCTGACATATACTTGGTATTCTGACCTAGGGTATAGGATTCTAAGTTACTCTTGTATCTTTTACCACTTCCCAGCAAACCACTTTACTCGTCGAAGTTACTTTCACTTCCGAACATAGGTTAGTAAAAATAATTCTAGCAATCTGATTCTATAAGCAATATGCCCTTCTCAGCCAAGAACATTTTAATTTGCAGACTAAATGAATTTAGGTACTTACCCCTTGGTCCTTTGAAGAACTACCTTTCAGCTTCGCTAAAAGAGGTACTTGTGTCAATGGCAAATTTAGTCACAAAAGCTTCAAGGGTTCGCGTTGTACAGAAATCAACAACGCGTGATATCGCGTTATTCACTCTTTCCAATATATTAACTCTTGCTTGGGTCCAGTCAGGAAAATGATCTTCTTGGAAGTTCATCCTTCACTTTGTCAACTTGGATAACCACTGGTGCAATTATATGTGGATACTACCAAATAAAATTTCGTAAATATCAGCAAAAATGTACCTTTGTAAGAATTTGTCTGAGCTATGATGATGATCCTTATTTTCTTGTTTAGTAAATTTCTGATAGGTAGCTTCAACCCAATCACTGATTTCTTTTACTGAGGGCCTCCAAAACATAGCCCTTCAGGTATGACGTAAATCCCCCTTCAGTAGATACTGAGTTCAACCAGAAACAAAACCAATTTGTTGGGCTATAGGGAAAACTTGGGTTTTATACCATTAACTTCACACCAACAAACAGACCCACAGTGTTGGCCCTTTCGGCAACAACCTGCGAACAGGTTGCAGTCTCACCCGAAACAGCTATGGGGTGCCGCAGAACCAGGTTTCTACAAGTAGAAGAGGGATATTACTGTACCTTTAGCCTTAACAACAAATATTTATACCAAACAGAGCTTCAATATTCACTTAATTAGCTTCGCAGTTAGATAAAAGATGTTTCTTGCTTAACCCTTAACTGGGAATTCACAACGAAGCTAATATTAACAGTTATCTTATTTTATCAATTATCTACTTATCAATGCATAAAATAAAACCATAACAGAAACAACACAAAAGAACCACAACATAAGATATAACGTGGTCACCCCCATTGTAGGGGATACGTCCACAAAACTGTGCTTTTATTCCACTTCTTCAAAATAACAGTCTAATCTGCGTACTCAGCAGCAGATCTACCCTTCAAATCTAACTGTGCACTTAGCTGTAGTTCCTTTCTTACAATATCTAAGATATGCACTTAGCCGCAGTTCCTTTCCTTACAAAACCCTCTATGCACACAGCTGCAGAGGTCATCCATGCACATAACTAGGACTTGACCTTAAAACCCAAAAATAGATCTATCTTCTTCGCATCAGATGATCCTCATTTCATTAGATAATCTTGACATATTTACATGAGTGCTTATTTATACAAGTGCACTATTACAAAATCATGGGATTACACCCAAATTTTATGGACAATTACAAAAAAGAGGGCTTTGACTCAACCCCAACACCCCTAAGACTATTTTGAGTTGCAACTCCGCTTACAAGCTTCCCTAAAAACCGCGAAGTTACCAAAATTAGTGATCATTAAGGCGCACGCTCCAACAGCTGGAGAATAGACTTAAGTGATTTATTCACTACTTCAACCTATCCATTCGCCTAAGGGTAATAAGAAGATGAATGAACTTGCTTATACCCTAACTTGGAAGCCAACTCTTCCATCATATTATTCTGAAAGTGCCTACCATGTTCAGGACAAGCTCTTTTAGAATACCAAACTGGGTGATAATCTGGTTGAACACGAAATGCATTGCTGTCTCACTGTCTGATTTAATTGTGGGCATAGCCTCTACCCATTTCATGAAATAATTGACAGCCACTATAATGTGATGATATCCCCCAGCTAAAGCTAGGTTGCAATCCATAAAGTCAAGCCCCCACTTGGTGAAGGGACCAGTGGTGACAATAGGATGTAACGGGGCTGGATGCGAGCGCATATTGCTTGCAAACACCTAGCAAGGGTGGCACATCTTGACTGCATTAACGCAATCTTTGAAGATGGACAGCAAAAAATATCCTGCTCTCAATATTTTTTGGGCTGTAGAAATCCCAGATAAATGACCACAACATGCCCCTCTGTGGCAATCATTCAGCACAACCTCAACCTCATCATGGGTTAAACAACGATGCAAAATGGAATCTACCCCACGGCAATACAAAGTGTTATCCACTATAAGGTAGTTCTTAGCTACATGATGTAATCGTCATCACTCATCCTATGAAAGGTGAGTAGCGACCTTCAATGTCTGCAAATATACAATGATATCCCCATACCACGGGTCCAAGGTTGCGATAAGGAAAATATGCTCATCGACAAACGTATCCTCATAAACTTTTTCTTCCGCCAAACTTGGAAAATCGGATATGAGCTCCGCAAAGATCAATGATTTCTTCGATTTCGCTGAAATGAGCTCAAGATCAAACTCTTGAAAAATGAAAATCCATTTATTGTATTTTCCCCCAATCATCCTTCTAGTAAGGACGAACTGAAATGGATTGATATGAGCTACAACCAAGGTTTGGCGAAGAAGAATGTAATGCCTCAAATGTTGGATTGCATGAACGGTGGATAAGGAAAGCTTCTCCACATGGGAATAACAGAGTTCTACATCTATAATGCTTTTATTCAAATAATATATGACATGATCATGGAGCTCATCATCTTCCTGAACGAAAACCCTACCAATCATCTCTATGGATGCAACCACATAAATCAAGAAATCATGGCTATAGTCGGGTGGACTAAGCATGGGGGTCATTGCTAAGGCTCACTTAAGAGCATCAAAGGACTCTTGGTCTCGCTCATCCCAGTAAAAAGGAGTTTCCTTATTCAAAATATGCATAAATCCTTTAGTCAAATTGGGAAAATTAACCGCAAATCTCCGCAAGAAGTTTTCCATGCCTTGCAAACACTGAAGATGTCTAATATTACACGAGGGAGACAATCGAAGTATTGCCTCAAACTTTAAGGGATCGACTCTTATACCCTCCTTAGACACAATGGATCCTAGCAAGCGACCAACAGTCACACAAAAGATGCACTTATAAGTATTTAAACGAACCTGGTAATGACGACATCTTTCGAATACTAATCTCAAATGATATGGATGATGCACCCTCAGACGAGAGTGAACAGTGTGATCATCCAAATACACTTCGATAATTATTTTGGGATCATGAAAAATTAAGGTCATAGCCCACTGAAATGTAGCTCCAACATTTTTAAGGCCGAAAGGCATCTTCCAATATGCAAAAGTACCCCAAGGACAAATAAAAGCGGTCTTATGTTGATCCTCGGGCTTAATTTGAATTTAATTATATTTGGAAAAACCATCCATAAAGAAAAATACCTCACTCCCGACACACTCATCCAAAATCTGATCAATAAATGGTGTGGGGAAATTATCCTTAGGACATGTGCGATTTAAGTCACAGAAATTAGTGCATATATGGATCGCTCCCTGCTTCTTATCTACCAGATCGGGATTGGAAACCAACTCCATCAAGGGAACGGGATAGATAAAACCAGATTTCAATTTTTTTTCTATCTTAGCCTTAATGGCAGGTGCTTTTCTAGGATTCGCTGCACGCAAACGTTGTCGAACCGGCTTCACATCTAGATAGGTTTTGATCTCATGTTCGACAATACGAGGGTCGATACTTGGCATCTCATTGTACGACCATGCAAAGATGTCATGAAACTATTTAAACAACATGGTATACTCCTTGATCTCATCAGGGGAATACTCTTCCCCAATGTAGACATTCTCAACCTTCCCAGGATCACAAGAAATATTGATAGGAATAGTTGGTGATAAAATTTCCATGTTCCCATCATCCATCTAACCAAAAGAGCTAAATGGAACCACGGGCCTACCAGTATTCTCACTAAGAATCTCCCTAAATTCATCATGCTCCACACAGTCGAGCTCAGGAAGAAAATATGATCAATGATGCAACTCCTCCCAAGGTGGCTCAACCCTAGACATGGCCTCAATAATGGCTTCATCAGATGGAAAAACATCATCAAGGAAATCATGTGCATGAGATGACTCAACTACCCATGCAAGAAGCACATATGGGTCCTCCTCCTCCATCTACGAAGAGGAAGGACTAGGCTCTACAACTTGATCAAGATTTTCTTATTATGCTATCATCATTGCAGGAAACAGCATGTCTGTTTCAATAGGTCCAACCAAAGAACTCGATGAAGGAAGGATCCAAGGGTCCTCCATATGGGTGGTGCGAAAAGACACCAAATTCATTGAGGATGAAGCCCCACCAAAATTGGACCCAATCATAAGCATGGTAGTAGGACAACTAAAGGTTCCCATAAGAGAAGGATACATACCCATGCCCACACTCCCAGTTTCCCACTGAGAGTGATCGATAATTGGGATAGAAGCTCCAGATGATGAATTGACACACGGGTTTTGGAATGAAGTCTGATCAATCGTAAAAATATTCCCATTAAATGGAAAGCATATCACTTAAAAGAGGGAGGAAGCTATGGCTTGCATACTATACATCCAATTCCGACCTAGTAAAATATTGTAGTCAAGGGGCGCATCAACCACCTCAACCTCGATCGCAATGATCTTCCCTCCCAATTGGACTTTTAGAGAAGAAATAATTCCATGCGTCCAAAATGATCTACCATCGAAAGCTGTCAACATGGTAGCAGATTGATACAACTCAGGATAACCTGAGCCCTTTCAACATGACAAATACATCACAGAAGCAGTAGCGCCTTCATCAATGACAATGCCTTTGACGATCTGTTGGGGTGTGCGCCTTAACGGTCACTAATTTTGGTAACTCCACGGTTTCTGTGGAAGCTTGTAAGCAGATTTGTGACTCAAAATAGTCTTAGGGGTGTCAAGGTTGAGTCAAATCCCTCTTTTTTGTAATTGTCCATAATTTTCGAGTGTAAGCCCATGATTTTGTAATAGTGCACTTGTATAAATAGGCACTCATTTAAACATGTCAAGATCATCTAATGAAATGAGGATCGTATGATGCAAAGAAGTTAGATCTATTTTTGGTTTTAAGGTCAAGTCCCAGCTGTGTGCGTGGACGACCTCTATAGCTGTGTGCGTAGAGGGTTTTTGTAAGGAAGGAACTGCAGCTAAGTGCGCAGCTTAGAGATTGTAAGAAAGGAACTATAGCTGAGTGCATAATTAGACTTGAAGGACAGATCTACTACTGAGTGCGCAGTTAGACTTGAAGGACGGATCTGCTGCTAAGTGCACAGATCAGAACTGTTGTTTTGTAAGAAGTGGAATAAAAGCGCAGTTTTGTGGACGTAGCCCCTACATTGGGGGTGAACCATGTTATATATTATGTTGTGGTTCTTTTGTGTGGTTTCTATTATGTTTTGATGCTTTTGATAAGTAGGTGAATGCTAAAATAAGATAACTGTTAAATATTAAGTTTGCTATGAATTCCCAGTTAAGGGTTAAGCAAGAAAAGTCTTTTATCTAACTGTGAAGCTAATTAATTGTATATCGAAGCTCTATTTGGTATAAATATTTGTTGTTAAGGCTAAAGGTACAGTAATATCCCTCTTCTGCTTGCAGAAACCTAATTCTGTGGCACCCCATAGCTGTTTCGGGTGAGACTACAACCTGTTCCCAGGTTGTTTCCGAAAGGGCCAACACTGTGGGTCTTTTTGTTGGTGCGAAGTTAATGGTATAAAACCCGGGTCTGCCCTATAGCCCAACAAATTGGTTCCGTTGCCGGTTGAACTCAGTATCTTCTTTAAGAGGGATCTATGTCGTACTTGAAGGGCTATGTTTTGGAGGCCCTCAATAAATGAAATCGGGGATTGGGTTGAAGCCACCTATCAAAAATTTGTGGAACAGGAAAATAAGGATCCTCGTCATAGCTCAAACGAATTCTTGCAAAGGTACATTTTTGCTGATATTTACAAAATTTTCTTTGGTAGTATCCACATAGAATTGCACCAGTGGTTATCTAGGTCGACAGAGAGAAAGACCAACTTCAAGGAAGATCAGTTTCCTGGCTGGACCCCCACAAGAATTAACATATTGAAAAGAGTGAATAATGCGATATCGTGAGCTATTGATTTCTGAACAACGCGAACCCTTGAAGCATTTGTGACGAAGTTTGCCATCTTCAGTGAAGCTGAACGACAGTTTTTCAAAGGACCAAGGGGTAAGTACTTGAATTCATTCAGTTTGAGAATTAAAATGCTTTTGGTTGAGAAAGACATATTGCTTATAGAATCAGATTGTTAGATTTATTTTTACTAACCTATGTTTGGAAGTGAAAGTAACTTCGACGAGCAAAGTGGTTTGCTGTGAAGCGATAAAAGATACAAGAGAAACCTAGAATCCTATACCTTAGGCCAGAATACCGAGTATACACCAGAAGACCCTGAATCTAAAGAAACCCCTTCTGTTAGAAACCCTCCTATAAGTCCTCCGTGAAGATTTGTTACCCCTGAGAACCCGTCGCATCCTGAAAGTAACCCTGGCCTAAGTATTCCTGTCAGAGGTCAGTCTACTCTAGTAAGTTCTCCCCCCCCTCAGTCCACTATGGCCCATATGACTGATGATATCAAACTCCCAGTCTTCAAAGGAACTGGATCAGAGGATCCAGAACAGTTTTGGTTTTTATGCGAAGCTGTGTGGACTGCGAGGAACATTTGGATCAAGATATCAGAAGAGCGCAGCTGGTCACTTCTTTTAGAGACTGAGCCTTGACCTGGTTTATGAAATTTTCCAGTACTCAGAACCATGTCTTGACTGATATTAAAATAGTGATAATCAAAGAGTTCAAGAATCCTAAATCAGAGTCACAGTGTATAATTGAATTGAAAGAGATTCAGCAGAGGCGAGGTGAATCAGTTTGGGACTTTGATCAGAGGTTCAAAGTTCTGCTAGATCAAGTTAGTTTCACTATTGGACCAGCACAGCATAAAGAATGGTTCATTGCAGCCTTATTACCTCATATCAGAATGCCACTCATGCAATAGAAGGTTGCGGATCAGCAAGAGGCTTTGGATATTGCCATGAAACTGGAGACAGCTCCTGTCGAAGATAATTCTGGCATAGCCCAAATACAAGCACAGTTAGCAGAAATGGATTTGGAGCTGCGCAACATGAAAAAAGGGAAATCTATTCGTGAATAGGTGTGGTGTACATGATGTAGAACAGAAGGTCATGATAAGGAACAATGTCCTGCGCTAAGAAATTACCTGAATACTGGTGTGCCAAACCCATTTAACCCTAATGTTCTATATTGTGAGATTTGTAGAACAATTGGCCAGCATCGACCTGAAGACTGCTATCTGCTACAAAGATATGTGCAAGTACCTAAGAATCCATATTGCAAGTTCTGTAAGTGAGTTGGACACAATGAAGAGGAATGTCACAGCTTTGACCTTATGAGAGAGCGAACATATGATGCTTATAGGATACAAAACGATGCACAAGGCAATGATGGATATGGTTACCATGGTAATACATCAGGTCGAGGTACTTTCGGAGGTCATGGTCATGGTGGTATGCCTGGAAGAGGTTGAGACCAGGTTGTGTGCTATAACTATAATCAGGCAAGACATCTAGCTAGAGACTGTTGAAACCCAACTATGACATGTTGTTATTGCAGAACAGTAGATCATGTCATCGAGCAATGCCCACAGCTGATAGCCAAGATACAAGAAAGAAATAGTGCTCCTCCTCAGAACATTCAGATGATTACTGTAGAGCAAATACCTGTCCCATCCATTAACATTGTTACAAGGAGTGGAGCTATGACACAAGTGCAGAATAAGGAAAAACTTCCTGATGAGGCTTGGGTTCGTAAGACCCCCGAGAAAGTTCCAACCTTCGATGTGGGAAGAAAAAAAGAAACATTTATGGAAGCCAAAAAATACTTTGTTGATCCGAGCATAGCAGTAGCACCTGCGCAGCAGCATCAACAGCAGTCACAGTCTCAAGAAGCTTCGATGGATAAAGTAAGTACACTGTCGTCATTTTTACAAAGTTGTATGAAGCTCTTAAGAAATCAGAATGCTTTAAATGAGTTACAGAAAGTTATTGCTTCTTGCGAACCTCAGCGAAGCTCTAGTAAAGAAAAAACTATTAATAGAGTTAGAAGGACTGGAAGAGAAATAAGATTGCATGCTCAGATAGGAGAGTATGACATGACCGATATCATTTTAGACCTGGTATCAGAAGTAAATGTCTTAAATAAGCAGACATGGGAACAAATTGGAAAACCTACCCTTGAATGGTCCCCTATATAGTTGAGATTAGCCAATTAGCAGAAGATTGTGCCCCTAGGAAGATTCTCCAGTGTCCCAGTAGACATTGATGGAGTTAGTACCTTAGCAGATTTTGAAGTCATTGAAATAGTTGATGATAGCAACCCCTATCCAGCGTTGCTAGGAATTGAATGGGCAATAGAGAATTCTATAGTAATCAACCTTAAAAATAGGCAGATGACTTTTGAAGGAAAATGCTTGAGAGTTATGGTACCCTTGGACCCTTCTCAAGGAGAAAGGTACACAGAGCCAGTCAAAGATGAAGATTAGGATATTTTGGATCATATCTACAACATCACAGCTAAAGAAGAAGACTATGTTAACCCTACTCCTGAAGGTATAATGGACTGGAAGTGTGATAG
The DNA here is from genome assembly GCA_001517045.1 of Pseudotsuga menziesii. Classification (NCBI taxonomy): domain Eukaryota; kingdom Viridiplantae; phylum Streptophyta; class Pinopsida; order Pinales; family Pinaceae; genus Pseudotsuga; species Pseudotsuga menziesii. The sequence continues at coordinate 160,544 of LPNX010739010.1, forward strand.
TTCTTGCATGACTAATTCAGATGAAGGTTTAGAGAATTGGCAGAATAGACTTGATGAACTACATGGACATCGATGTGCAAGAATTAACAAGTCTCTTAGATGGATTGGCTCACAGACAAGAGTATTATCTATTTTTGATGGCTTGACAGAACCCGAACATTTTATTTTGCAATTTTCAGAGCAAGTACCAGATTCATAGAAAATGGAGACTCTTGATTCAGTATTTAGAGCCACAGCTGCTAGATGGTGGAATGGTCATAAGAAGTATATTCAGAGTTGGGAAGCTTGTCAAAAGCTTCTTCACTTCAGATTCATGGATCAACCTCAAGAGTTGTGAATAAGGTTTAATGGGCAGAATATCCCTTAGGAACATTTGGAGCAATGTTACGAAGCATGGAAGCATGTACCTCATGAAGAATGGGTACATAGGTTTGTGCACACTTTGGAATCTGTAGCAAAGAACTGGTATGCAGAGGTGGAGCTTCACCATGGTATTATAAGTTGGGATAGTCTTGTTGATAGTTTTGTGCTTACATTTTCTATTAATGAGGTTTGTCCTACTTTAGACATAGCTATTAGGTTGATCCATACTAAGGTGTTTGATGAGAAAGAAATAGCTGAGTACCAACCTGATTGGAAGGCACAAGAAGCTAATGTAGTAGAATGTTATAACCTCGTAATTGAAGAGGATGATGACCCATGCAATATTAACATTCCTGAGTTAGAAGGACACTGCGAAGTGCATGGACCAGTAGTTGAAGCACCAGAAGTGACTCAGCCCTTGAAGATAAGGAAAGTAAACATTGGGTCAGAAGAAATGCCTAAGTATGCTACTATTTGAGATTATTGGGATGAAGAAACGGTAAGTAAAGTGACCCAACTTCTCCATGATTATCAGGACCTGTTTCTGATGAAGTTCTCTGAAATGAAAGGTATCCTTGGTGATATAGGAGTGATAAAAATCCCTTTGAAACCTGATGCGAAGCCTGTGAAGCAGCGGCCTTATAGGTTGAACCCTAAGTATAAAGAAAAAATCAGGATGGATATAGATAAGATGCTTGCAGCAAAAATCATTGAGCCTGTCGAAGAGTTAGAATGGGTCAGCCCCATCGTGCTACAAGAAAATAAGACCAAGGGAGAAATCTGAATCTGTGTTAATCTCAGGAAGTTGAATGATGCCTGCTTACATGATCCATTTCCTACTCCCTTTACAGATGAAGTTTTAGACAATGTCGGAGTTCAAGAAGTGTATTCTTTTACTAATGGATTTTTAGGTTACCATCAGATCAGAATTGCTCCAGAGGATTGACATAAAACAACCTTCGCTACAGAAATGGGATCTTTTCAGTATATAGTTATGCCTTTTGGATTGAAGAATGCACCTGCTATGTTTTCCAGGGTAGTCATATCTGCATTTAAGGAATTCATTCATAAGTTCTTGGAAGTTTACTTTGATGATTGGAATATCTTTGGTTTATTAAAATATCATATAGCTAGGTTAAGGATTATGCTGGACAAGTGTAGACAGCACCAGATCTCATTGAACCTGAAGAAGTGTATCTTTTGTGCACCTTTTGGAATTCTACTAGGTCATATTGTATGTAAGCAAGGATTGATGGTGGATCCTGCAAAGATAGCCATCATTGTGAACTTGCCACCTCCGAAGTCTGTTAAGCAACTTCACACTACGCTTGGTCATACTAGATATTACAGGAAATTCATCAAAGGATATGCTTAGATTACGGCCCCTATGGAGAAGAAGTTGAAGAAGGATATTAAGTTTGAATGGACACCTGAGTGTTAGGAAAGCTTGGAAATTTTGAAATAAAAGATGGTAACTGCCCCTATCCTAGTATTTCCTGACTGGAATAAGGAGTTTCATGTTCATGTCAATGCATCTTGCATTGCTTTAGGTGTAGTATTGGCTCAGTCAGGTGATGGTAATATTGATCACCCTATTGCTTTTGCAAGTAGAAAATTGTCCACAGCAGAAAAGAATTATACTACGACAGAACGCGAAGGTCTAGCTATGGTTTATGCCTTGTAGAAGTTTTGACACTATCTGTTAGGATCGCATTTTAAGATGTTCACTAACCATTTTGTTTTGAAGTATTTGGTTAATGAGCCTGTGTTAGGTGGAAGGATATGCAGATGGCTGATTCTATTTCAGGAGTATGACTTCGAGATCATAGTTAAACCAGGGAGACTTAACCTGGGGCCTGACCACTTGTCGAGGCTCGAGTCAAGAGGAGAGCCCGCTAGTTTGGATGAAGGTCTTCCTGATTCCCAGTTGTTTGTCATCCAAATGGTTGAAAACTATTTCCAGGATATTGTTCAGTACTTGTCTACAGGTTTTCCACCCTCTGAGATGACGACACAATAGAAGAAGCAGCTGGTGGTCAGAGCAGCTGACTTTACCTTAATAGCAGGACAGCTATATAAGATGGGACTAGATGAAATACTACGCAGATGTTTCCTAGAGCACGAAAAGCCATTGATCTTGGCTGAGGCACATTCGGGAGCAGCAGGAGGTCACTATGCAGGAAAATCTACAGCTCAGAATATTTTGACAGTAGGATTGTGGTGGCCTACAATTCATAAGGATGCAAGAGAGTATTGCCACAGCTATGATATCTATCAAAGGACAGGAAAACCATCCAGGAGGGATGAGATGCCTTTGGTTCCACAGGTAACTTTACAAGCATTTGACAAATGGGCTATTGATTTTGTAGGACCAATCAATCCCCCTGCAAAGAAATCTGGAGCAAGATACATTATTACAGTGACTAATTACCTTACTCATTGGGACGAAGCTCAACCAGTCAAGAATTGTAGTGCTGCTACAGCTGCGAAGTGTCCTAGAATTCTTATGAGTGATCAAGGATCACATTTCCTAAATAAGGCTATTAAAGCATTGACCGAATAATTTCAAGTATATCATCAGAAGAGTACTTCCTACCATCCTCAGGAAAATAGAATTGTCGAAGCCTTTAACAAGATCCTTGAGCATGCTATGACGAAGGTTTGCAATGTTAACAGAAATGATTGGGATCTTAGAATTCTAGCAGTACTATGGGCTTATAGAACCACTTGCAAGAAGTTGATAGGCCATACACCTTTTAGGCTGGTCTATGGACAAGAAGCAGTTATTCCCATGGAGTACATTGTTCCTAGCCTCAGAATATCTGCCTTCATAGAGATGGATGACCTAGCTATGTTGAAAGAAAGGATGGCAAAGATGCTAGAACTAGAGGAAGACAGATTCATTGCAGGTTTCTAGCAGCAAGTACAGAAAGCTAGAGAAAAAGCATGGCATGATAGACACATTAAGAAGAAGCAATTCCAGATTAGTGATCTTGTGCTCTTGTATGACAGTAAATTCATGAAGTTCCCAGGTAAATTCAGAACACATTGGAAAGGACCATACATAGTTCAGGAAGTTACCGACAGTGGTGCAGTCCAGTTAGCTAAATTGAATGGAAATTTTTTACCTTCCATGGTGAATGGAAGTACATTAAAGAAGTACAGGGACAAGCCTGGACCCCCTAATCAAAAGTAGCAGCAAGAAGGAGAGTCTAAGTACCAAGAACAGTTGAAATTGGGTACTAGAATATAATGAACGGGAGGCAGTTCATGGGATGGAGTCGCTGATAGCTTTTGATTCCCATGACCATCATAAATATTCCGAAGGAAGATAGTAGCATAAGGAACATAGGTAGTCTGCTAAGAATGAAAGGATGAAGGATCAAGCAAGTTGTGGCCATGGTAGAAGTAGCAAAAGGGATGGCGATGATGATAGGAATATAAGGGAGCAAGAGGGAAGGAAAATTAAAGATGATGATTACAGAGATGCAAATGGATACAGAACTCGACAGAGTGCAAAAGGAGCTAGTAGAGAAGGAGCAAGTAGTCAACAGTAGTTTACTATCTTCACCAACAAGATTCTCCCACCAGACAAGTAGCAGTGTCTTGGGACGGGACACTGGTGAGTCTTAGGGGCCTGTTGGGGCACGCGCCTTAACAGTCACTAATTTTGGTAAGTCCACAGTTTTTGTGGAAGATTGTAAGCATATTTGTGACTCAAAATAGTCTTAGGGGTGTCGAGGTTGAGTCAAAGCCCTCTTTTTTGTAATTGTCCATAATTTTCAGGTGTAAGCCCATGATTTTGTAATAGTGCACTTGTATAAATAGGCACTCATGTAAAGATGTCAAGATCATCTAATGAAATGAGGATCGTATGATGCGAAGAAGTTAGATATATTTTTGGTTTTAAGGTCAAGTCCCAGCTGTGTGCGTGGATGAACTTTGCAGTTGTGTGCGCAGAGGGATTTTGTAAGAAAGAAAATGCAGCTAAGTGTGCATCTTAGAGATTGTAAGAAAGGAACTACAGCTGAGTGCGCAGTTAGACTTGAAGGACGGATCTACTGCTGAGTGCACAGATCAGAACTGTTGTTTTGTAAGAAGTGGAATAAAAGCACAGTTTTGTGGACGTAGCCCCTACACTGGAGGTGAACCACGTTATATCTTGTGTTTTGGTTCTTTGGTGTGGTTTCTGTTATGTTTTGATGCTTTTGATAAGTAGGTGAATGCTAAAGTAAGATAATTGTTAAATATTAACTTCGCTGTGAATTCCCAGTTAAGGGTTAAGCAAGAAAATTATTTTATCTAACTGCGAAGCTAATTAAGTGATTATCGAAGCTCTATTTGGTATAATTATTTGTTGTTAAGGCTAAAGGTACAGTAATATCCCTCATCTGCTTGCACAAACCTGATTCTGCGGCACCCCATAGCTGTTTTGGGTGAGACTGCAACCTGTTCGCAGGTTGTTGCCGAAAGGGCCAACACTATGGGTCTTTTTGTTGGTGCAAAGTTAATGGTATAAAACCCAAGTCTTCCCTATATCCCAACATGGTTTTATTAAGACACTCTACATGAATCAAAAGAGACACATAATAAGGCAAGTGAGGTTATACTCCCATGGTTTCAAATTTGATAATGGAAGAAGATCTATCGTCACTAACCCCAAGAGTGGACAATAAAGCCATCCTCTGTGAAGGACAAGTCTGAAGCACTTCAAGCACGGACATCGCATAAGGATTCTGGCCCAAATCCTTGACAACTGAATAGTTCTGGGCAGCTCGAGCATTAGGATTGTGCCTTGAAGGATTTAGGACTCCCTTAGGAATGCGAGGCAGAGCTTCAGGTTTATTTGTAGGTTTTTTGATATGCAAAGGGTTCTCGGGTGGAGAGGGTTCTTTCCTAAGGTCTAGTTGTTACGAACCATAATCTTTCGTATGAGTCATAACCTTAGTAGCACTCATCATGTTGATGCATCCATGACCACTATTGGCTTCTGGTGGATTTTGATTTCCTCCCAATGCATAATTAGGATCAATGGTCCTTGAGTTCATATTTTGATTATTGGGTAAAGGATTCATTAACACAACTGGGCCCTATGCTATGAACCTCTAGGCATCTTCCATACAAGGGCACAAGTAAGTGAGGTGGTCATCCTTTCCAACTTGCAAGGAAACTTCACCTTACTTTTATTTTTCTTGTCCCCCCCAGCATTACAAGCATTCTTGTCATTATTATTAGCATTTTCATTCTTATTGCCACTCTTATGGTTATTTTTCCCTTTTTTCTTATTCCTTCCAGGCTGTTGGTTTCCCTTTCGGTCCGACAATTGCACAAAAAGTACACTAGCCAATTGGGTAGGTTGAGACAAAGGCGTGGCATTAGAGGAAATTTCAACTCAAAATGGGCCTTTTAACTTTTATTCAAATTCCATGTCATCATGTGTTAGCCAATGAAATTGCTTTAAATTTGAATTACCGTATAGGTCTTAAACACATTTTTAATATAAATTTGGGGATAGGTATCATAAAAAAAACTACTTTTTTTGTTTGTATTTTTGACATATCTCCCCGTGTTTTTACTCAAATTTCGATCGGGAGAGCTCGTTGGATGCGGAATTAAATTATGCATCCAACGAGTACCCACTCAGCATACTTTTGACGGACCTCGCTAGCCCAAAAACAAGAAATCATTACGTTTTTTCAGGTATTTCTTATTTTTGGGGTAGTGAGGTCCGTCAAAAGTATGCCGAGTGGGTACTCATTGGATGCGAAATTTAATTCCGCATCCAACGAGCTCTCCCGATCGAAATTTGAGTAAAAACACGGGGAGATATGTCAAAAATACAAACAAAAAAAGTAGTTTTTTTCTTTTCTTCCTCCAAAATTAATAAATATTATTTTATTATTTTAACTATTATTTTATTAGTTCATTTTAGGAGGCCCATTTTGAGTTGAAATTTCCTCTAATGCTTGTCCCCACATGGATTGGTTAATAGATAATTGGCTCACTTGTTTCATGACCGAATCCGCAAGTTTTTCCTTGTAGAGCCCACAATGCCATCGGCATGTGGTCCAGGCTTGATCTTGGGATCGAAACTAGATCGTAGAGCATTAGGTATAATCTCATACAAAATTCCGGATTGAGCATAGATCAAATCCAACTCTTGTGCCCTAAAGATTGCTTGTTCCTTGTTTTGAACTCCGGATGTAGAAACATCCTTTGCGATGTAAGGTAACAATGATTTGAGGAACCATTCAAGGAGAAATTCTGGTGGTATAAAGGCTTTAATCAACCACTTCTGTCTATGCCACTCTTGAATGTGATCCAAAATGTGTGTTGCTTTATCTTGCAGGAAGGTCAAAAAGAGTTTGGTACCAACGTAGTAACATACAGGTAGCTAAAAGTGGTTGAGGAAAGTAATGGCAAGGTCATCAAATAAAGCGTACACCCCCCTTGGTAAATCTATATACCATTTCGCCACAGGCACCATGAGGGTGTGTTGAAATAGCCTCAAACGGATTGACTCATCATGTAAGGAATTGGAAGAGCACTGTTGGGGCGCGCACCCTAACGATCCTTAAGGTGGGTAACTTCACGGAGTTATGGGAGTTTGTAAGTGGAGTTTACGACTCAAAATATTCTTAGGGGTGTTGGGGTTGAGTAAAAACCTCATTTTGTAATAAACCCATGGTTTAAGTCCACGGTTTATGGTTCGGGGTGTCCATGGTTTAAGCCCATGGTTTTGTAATAAATGCACTATAAATAAGCACTCTTGTAAAGAAGTCAGTTTAGGCTTTGGATGTAAGATGAATTAATGCGAAGCTAAGGCTATTTTGTAAGAGAAGGTTAAGTCCCAGCTATGTGCATGGACGACCTCTACAGCTATGTGCATAGAGGGTTTACGGTGATAAAGGAAATCTGCAGCTATGTGCACAGAGGCCTGCAGCTGTGTGCATGGATTTGAGGACTTGAAGGGATCTGCAGCTGATTGCACAGATCAAAACTGTGGTTTTTGTAAAGAGTTGAATAAAACACAGTTTTGTGGATGTAACCCCTAAACTGGGGGTGAACCACGTTATATCGTGTGTTGTGGTTTTTGTTGTGTTGTTGTTATGTTGTTTATGCATTGATAAATATACATCTGATAAGTAAGATCACTGCTAAATATTAACTTCACTGGAATTCCTAGTAAAGGGTTAAGAAAGGCACTATTTGTTTATCTAACCACGAAGCTAAATAAGTAACTATTAAAGTTTTGCATTGTATGATTATAAGTGTTAGAAACTAAAGGTATAGTAATATCCCTCTTCTGCTTGCAGAAACCTAATTCTATGGCACCCCATAGCTGTTTCGGGTGAGACTGCAACCTGTTCATAGGTTGTTTCCGAAAGGGCCAACACTGTGGGTCTTTTGTTGGTGCAAAGTTAATGGCATAAATCCCAGGTCTGCCCTATATCCCAACAAATTGGTTTCGTTGCCAGTTGAACTCGGTATCTGCTCAAGAGGGGTTTATGTCGTACCTCAAGGGCTATGTTATGGAGACCCTCTGTGAAGGAAATCGGTGATTGTCTTGATGAGACTTATCTGAAATTCGTTGAGCAAGAGAACAAAGATCCGCGTCGTAGTGCTAACGACTTCTTACAAAGGTATTTTTTGTGATGTTTATGAAATTTTATTTGGTAGTATCCACATAGAGCTGCACTAGTCGTTATCCAGGTTAACAGAGAGAAGGATGAACTTCCAAGAATGCCAATTTCCTGATTGGACCCCCTCAGAATTAATATATTGAAAAGGGTGAACAACGAGATATCCCGCACTGTTGATTTCTGGACAACACAAACCCTTGAAGCATTTGTGACGGAGTTCGCCATCGACACGAGTACTTTCTTTAGTGAAGATGTTATAGCGGATTTCACCACACTAGGTGAATCACACATTGTATGGCCTTCCCCTATCCCGCTGCAGACTCATTATTCCCTATGGACCATTTATTGTCTTTTGATGTATCATTGACCATCCCTAAAAACATTAGAAAAATGATATACGCGTCCTTTTCCCCGATAACTGCGTACATACGTGGATATTCCCTCTATAGTCGCGTACATCGGGATGTGTGCATAATCCAAAACTGTTGGACCATTCCTTGTCTTGAATCCGACTCATATGACTCCTGGCCTTCCATATACCTTGAGATCGTATGGATTCGACCTTTCAGTATCACTTTGGAAAGCTATATAAGGAACCATTGAGACATTGAAAGCAAGAAGAGAGAATTGAGAGTACTGAAACTATAGTCCATTGTTGCCA
>LPNX010739010.1:170364-180927 GCA_001517045.1 Pseudotsuga menziesii
CTAGTTGGTAACTGTGTAGCACCGGCAATATAGCCAGGATTGTATTCATATCTGGGGGCTCTTTCGGGATTTTTGGGCTTTGCTACCCTACCCATACGGTCAATCTCGCCTACGACTGTCTGCCTGAGCGTTGATTATATCGAGGTGACCTTAGTGACCTTACCTAGGATATCAAGGGGGTACGTGTAGAGGTTATTTTGCATGTGTCCCGGCCAAGTTGGGGTCGAACAGCACAGTCGCTATACGCGTTGAAGCTGAGGGCCACAATAATTGGTTTCAAACCTCCACTTGTGGTGACAAGGACCTCTCAAGCCTCTCCTAGGCGAGACATACCGGCCACATTCGGGAGCTCACTTAGCCAGCCCTTGTTTGCTTGCTTTTGGATTTAGATTTGATAGTGATTGCTCTGTGTACGCTAGTTGGCCTAGGGTTGACGTAAATAGAGAGTCTTTGCTTTTTTGTTGAGTCATTGTGGAGTCGGGTGTGGTTCCGCGCCATTCTCGTCGGTTAGCAGGACTTCCACCTTCCACTTCTCCTCCTCCTTTGGGAGAGGGGCCTAGTCAGTCCAGGCGGACTGTGTCACACATTGATTAACACACCATGGAGGATCATTCAGAGATTATTCCTGACCCACCTCCTCCTATTCATATTGACGATGGGGAACTTACTCCTACATATGATCCCTCACCTGACCTAGCTGAGATCGGTCCCGTTATTTCCCAGATAGGATCTTTACATGATAGACCTACTCATACTAGGCTAGATTCCCCATTGACCCGATATTGGTATAGAATGCCGGAAGATGCAGAGACTCACTTTGACCCTCCTAGCACCAGCTATGGTGGTTATGTTACCACTGGTTTTCCTATGCATGATTTGACATTTCATGTTGACTCCGACTTTGATCCTAACACTATACCTGGGGGCATTCCCATGCCTTAACTTGCGTAGAGGTTTGGGAGTACTAGTCACATTGCACTTTCCATCCCAGCGATGGAAGCTACATCTTATGTACCTTATAGGTCTAGAGTTAGTGATCCCATAGCGATACCAGGTTCTAGACGAGTGACGATAGGCACTAGAACATATCTTCTTACAGAGATTCCTTCATCCTCGCTTCCGAGTTCTTCAAATGCGAATCCTCCACCTTACTCTCATGGTCCTTCGAGTCGTCATGTAGCTACGAGTCAGATCCGTACTGCAATTACTAGACCAGTTGTATCTCAAGCCTACATACCACCCGTTGTTTTGGGAGGTTATGTTCATGTTTCTAGAGGTCAAGTTGCTACTTCTTCGACATATATCCCTACTTCCAGTATGTATATTCCTACTTCTGGAATGTATATTCCTACCTATGGAGTGTCTCATGGGGCATCGCAGCCGATGACCTATGGACCCTACTATGGGGCGCAGTATGGACAGGTCTCTCAACCTTATGGAGGCGGGTATTCACCACCTACTTACTCTCCCAACTATGGCTTTGTAGCTCCTACTAGTCAAGGTCCACCTCATTATGCGACTTCCACGCCACCCTATACGGGTCATACAGGAGGAGGTCACTATGGCCAAGGTCATGGTGGTAATCAATCCTATGTGAACCAGGGAGCGGTCCCTAAACCTCATCATGCTAAGCTCCCTTTCCTCGTGACACTCAATTTACCTGACTTATCGAGACTTACGAACGATCCTGTGGCTCATGACCCGGCTTGGCCGGCTGTCCCTACCAAGATTCCTTCAGACATACCTAAGTTCGAAGGCAAACCAGGAGAGGATCCGAGTGAACACGTTACGACATTCCACCTATGGTGCTTTTCCAATTCATTGCATTAGGACTCAGTCCGCTTGAGACTATTTCAACGCACCCTTACAGGGCTTGCTGCGAAATGGTACATAGAGTTACCTAGGGGTGCCTTTACTTTGTTCGACGACCTTGCGATGACTTTCCTTAATCACTTCCAGCTACTAGTACGATATGATGTCAGTACTGAACTCTTGTTGACATTTCGGCAAGATAAAGCCACCCATATTTCTGATCATATTCAGGAGTGGCATAGACGGAAGAGATTAATCAAAGCCTTTATACTGCCGGAATTCCTCCTTGAGTGGTTCCTCAAATCGTTATTACCATATATCGCGAAGGATGTCTCCACATCCGGAGTGCAAAATGAGGAACAAGCCATCTTTAGGGCGCAGGAACTAGAATTGATCTATGCTCAGTCTGGTTTGTTATATGAGATTATACCTAATGCCCCTCATTCTAGTTTCGATCCCAAGGTCAAACCTGGACCACATGCCGATGGCATTGTGGGTAGTGCAAGTAAGAAACCTGCAGGTTCGGTTGTGAAACAAGTTTCTCAATTGTCAATCAACCAATCTGCCTCGGGACAAGCTACGACTTCGTCTCAGCCCGCCCAAACGGTGAATGTACTTGCTGTGCAATCGTCCGACAAGAAAGGTAACCAACAACCTGGACGGAAAAGAAAAAAGGGTAAAAACAATAATAAGAAGGGTGGGAGTAAAAATGAGAATGCCAACAATAATGACAAGAACAATAAAAATACTGGGGGGGACAAGCAGAATAAGCGTAAGGTTAAGTTTCCTTGCAAGCTTTGTAAGGACGATCACCTCACTTACTTGTGCCCTAGGATGGATGAAGCTTTGAAGTTCATAGCACAGGGCCCAGCTGTGTTAACAAACCCTTTACCGAATAACCAAAATATGAACTCGAAGTCCCATGATCAATCTAGTGATGAAGATCCACCTGAAACTAGTGGTCGTGGGTGCATTAATATGGTCCGTGCCGCAAAAGTTGTGACGCGTGTGAAAGATTATTCTTCATCACAACCCAACCCAGGTAAAGAACCTGATCCACCAGGAACCCCTTTGCATATTGATAAATCTGCGGACAAACCTGAAGCTGTACCTCGCATTCCTAAGGGGGTACTTAAGTGTTCGGGGCATAATCCAAATGCCCAAGCTACCCAGAACTATTCAGTTGTCGAGGACTTGGGTCATACTCCTTGTGTGATGTCTGCATTGGAGGTGCTTCAGAGTTGTCCGTCGCAAAGGAAGGCTTTGCTTTCCGCTCTTGGTGTGAATGGTGATGATTCTTCCTTAGTGATCAAATTTGAAACCACAGGACATCAGCCTCGCTTTCCCTACTATGTGTCCCTTTTGGTGCATGTAGAATGTCTTAATATGATCGTCAAGCATACTGTGATTAACGAGGGCACTGCTTCTTCTATGATGTCTTTGTCTTGTTGGAAGGGTCTTGGTTCTCCTGAGTTGTCAAAGTCTACAACCATGTTAACTACTTTTGATGGGAGATTGTTTAGGCTGCACAGTATCCTTCCTTCTCTTAAAGTCCGTTTGGGGGGGAAGACTGTTGCGATAGAGGTTGAGGTGGTTGATGCTCCCCTTGACTACAATCTCTTACCGGGAAGGAATTGGATGTATAGTATGCAAGCCGTTGCGTCTTCCATATTTTGCATTGTATGCTTTCCTCATAATGGGAATATTGTGACGATTGATCAGATGTCATTCAAGAATCCACCTGTTAGTGCATCTTCGGAAGCTTCAGTTCCAAAAGTTGAACATTCCCAGTCGGCAACTGGGAGTGTCGGTGTAGGTATGTATCCTTCCCTTATGGGAACCTTTAGTTGTCCTACACCCGTCCTCATGATAGGATCTAGTTTCAATGGTGCTTCCACGTCTACGAGATCGGTGCCTTTTTGCACAAGTCATATGGGAGATCCTTGGATTCTTCCTTCACCGAGTCCTTTGAGTGATGCGATTGAGACGAGTGTGCCATTGCCTGCAGCCATGATTGCTTACCAAGCTAATATTCAATCTGCTGCAGAGCCTTGTTCTTCTTCTTCAAGGACAGAGGAAGAAAACCCCTATGTGCTGCCTGCATGGGCAGTACAGTATTCTCATGCCCACGATTTCCTTGATACAGTTTTCCCCTCAGATGAAGCAATCATCGAGGCTATGTCGGGAGTTGAGCCACCATGGGAGGAACTCCATCATAGATCATATTTCCTTCCAGAGCTTGACTTGTTGGAGCATGAGGATTACAGGGAGATTCTTAGATAGAAAGCTGGTAGGCCCATGATTCCATTAAGCTCTCCTGGTAAGATGGCTGATGGAAACATGGCAAACATATCATCAACTATGCCTATCAACATTTCTCGCAACCCTGGTACAGTTGAGAATGTGTACATTGGGGCAGATTGTTCCCAAGATGAGATTCGTGAGTATACCGAGCTGTTCAAGGAATTCTGTGATGTTTTTGCTTGGTATTACGATGATATGCCAGGGATTGACCCTCGGATTGTTGAACACGAGATTAAAACTTACCCCAACGCGAAGCCTGTTTGACAGCATTTACACACGGTAAATCCTAGGAAAGCACCCACCATAAAGGCAGAGATAGAGAAACTATTGAAAGCTGGTTTCATCTATCTCGTTCCCTTGATGGAGTGGGTTTCAAATCCCATTCTGGTAGATAAGAAGCAAGGAGCGATCCGTATATGCACTGATTTCTGTGATTTAAATCGTGCATGTCCTAAGGATAACTTCCCCACACTATTTATAGATCAGATTTTGGATGAGTGTGCAGGTAGCGAGGTGTTCTCCTTTATGGACGGTTTTTTCGGATATAATCAGATTCAAATTAAACCTGAGGACCAACATAAGACTGCATTTATTTGTCCTTGGGGAACATTTGCGTATCGGAAAATGCCTTTTGGCCTTAAAAATGCTGGAGCTACTTTTCAGCGGGCGATGACCTTGATTTTCCATGATCTCAAGTCCATTATCGAAGTATTTTTGGATGACCTCGCTGCTCATTCTCGTATAAGGATGCGTCATTATTATCACTTAAGATTGGTGTTCGAAAGATGCCGTCACTATGCTGTTAGATTAAACCCTCATAAGTGCATCTTTTGTGTGAAATCAGGTCTTTTATTAGGATTTATCGTTTCGAAAGAGGGTATAAGAGTCGACCCCTTGAAAGTGGAGGCAATACTTCAGTTGTCTCCCTTGTGAAATATTTGTCATCTTCAGTGTTTGCAAGGCATGTCAAACTTCCTATGAAGATTTGTTGTCAATTTCACCAATTTGACTAGAGGTTTCATGCATCTCCTGAAGAAGGATACTCCCTTTGAATGGGATGAGCGAGCCAGGAGTCCTTCGATGCCCTTAAGAGAGCTCTAGCATCGGCCCTGGTGATTAGTCCTCCGGATTATAGCCGTGATTTCCTATTATATGTGGCCACGTCTTTAGAGACGATTGGGATGGTTTTGGTTCAAGAGGATGAGGAGCTCCAAGAGCATGTCATATAATATCTGAGCTGAAACCTTATTGACATAGAGATTCGGTATTCTCATGTAGAGAAGCTTGCCTTGGCCACTGTACATGCGATGCAGCATTTGAGACATTATATTCTCCTTCGCCAAACTTTAGTGGTTTCCCATGTCAATCCATTTCAGTTCATCCTCACACGTAGGATGATTGGGGGAAAATATAATAAATGGATTGTCATTCTGCAAGAGTTTGATCTCGAGTTCGTTTCGGCAAAATCGAAGAAATCGTTAATATTTGCAGAGCTCATATCAGATTTTCCGAGTGAGGCTGAGGAGTCGGTATGTGAAGATACGTTTGTTGATGAACACATTTTCTTGATCTCAACGACTAACCCATGGTACGGTGATATCATAGTATATTTGCCAACGAAGAGGACCCCTACTCACCTCTCGCGAGATGAGCGATGTCGATTACGTCACGTTTCCAAGAACTACCTCATAGTGGACAATACTTTGTACCGCCATGGAGTAGATTCCCTTTTACGATGTTGTTTAACTCACGATGAGGCTGAGGTAGTGCTTAATGATTGCCACAGAGGGGCGTGTGGTGGTTATTTATCTGGGCTTGCTACAGCCCAAAATATTTTGAGAGCAAGATATTTCTGGCCGTCAATATTCAAGGATTGTATTGAAGTGGTCAAGAGGTGCCACCCTTGCCAGGTGTTTGCATGTAACATGCACTCGAAGCCTGCCCCGTTGCACCCTATTATCACCGCCGGTCCCTTCACCAAGTGGGGGCTAGATTTTATGGATTGCAACCCAGATTCGGCTGGGGGGCACCATCATATCATTGTGGCTGTCGATTAATTCACGAAATGGGCTGAGGCAATGCCTACAGTAAAATCCAACGGTGAGACAGCTGCTCATTTCGTATTCAACCAAATCATCTCTAGGTTCGGGATTTCGAGAGAGCTTGTCACTAACCATGGCTCGCACCTTCAGAATCGTATGATGGAAGAGTTGGCCTCCAAGTTAGGATATAAGTAAGAGCACTCCTCTTCTTACTATCCTCAAGCGAATGGACAGGTTGAAGCTGTGAATAAATCACTTAAGTCCATTCTCCAATGAACCATCGCACAAAGCAAGACGAATTGGCATATTATGTTGTATCCTGCTTTATGGGCGTACCGAACCGCGGTAAATACTGCCACTGGTTTTTCTCCATATCAGCTTGTTCATGGAGTGGAGTCAATATTGCCGGTTGAATGCGAGATTCCTTCGTTGAAGTTAGCCGTAGAACTCTTACCAGATACTTCGCCTTGGAGGAGCATTTGGTTCACCTTGAGCAACTCGATGAGCAGCGTAGAGATGCCTTGGTGACTCTAGAGGTTAATAAGCGTCGCGTGAAGGCCCAATATGATAAGTCTGTCTGTTCGAGAGTGTTTAGTGAGGGAGATTTGGTCCTTTTGTGGGATCAATCGAAAGAACCCTTAGGGACAGGGAAGTTCAATCCTATGTGGCGTGGTCCTTACGTGGTTAAGTGAGTATTAGAGAAGGGTGCCTACAAGTTAGTGGATTACGAAGGGATAGCCTTGGCAGAGCCTAGAAATGGGCTCTATCTTAAAAAATACTATGCATAATCTTTAGCCAAGGTTGTTTGTTGTATATTATTATATAGCTTTTTTGCATAGTTAGGTCTTGTTTATCATGATCGGGTTTGTGATTAGTTTCCATTTCTTGTGAAAGATGTCAATGGAATCTTCCACCTTCATAGGATTCGCGGATGGTGCAAGCCGTCACACTCAACACTCAGCCTCAGCTGCTTGGGTGATTTTTACTCCTATCGGTCATGTACTGTCTTCAGGAGGTGTATGTCTACGGCCATCTTCCAACAATGTTGCTGAATATAGTGCCGTTATCGAGCTTCTACGGGATGCCATTTCGCATGGTGTTCTCTCTCTTGAGGTACGTCTTGATTCAGAGTTAGTAGTGTCATAGCTAAATGGTTTGTACCATGTTAGAGATCCGACGTTATTGAGGAGATTCTTACGTGTGAGATTGCTAGAACGGAAATTTGAGAACATAACATATATACACATTCCAAGAAATTTTAATCAAATTGTTGACTCATATGCTAACTATGTGTTAGATTGGCATTTGTTTCATTCATCATAAATTAATCATAAACACAATGTTTACACATGTAAATAAATAAACCAATCACCATAAAACCTTTTTATATACATCAAAATGTGGTAATACATAATGTCATAATACAAAATTGGGGCTTTGAAAGCCACCATCATATACACGGTAGTACAAAATAGATACACTCCCAGGTGTCTACTCCTGTGGAGGTGGATGAGGGTTGTGATCATGATATGTCACCATGACTCTAGCTAGCTGCTGGAATAAATGCACCCATGCGCATGGTACACCAACCATCTGTCTTTGCATAGCCTCAGGCAAGTCCTCGACTTGCACCATGGGAATCCTGTGAGTCAGTCGCACAAAGTTGGTATGGATGCTTTGGAGCATTCGCTCTACATCCACACTGGTGATATCGTCTCCTCTTCCCCTCCATCTATGACATGGGAAGCCCTCTAGTCACCGTGGTCCCACATCTGCACATCAATGGTAGATGTCACTATGTATTATCACCCACAAACATGTCTTTTTTATTCCATTAATCAAGAAAACACAAAAAAATTAAATACTTCAAATTTTTTTAAAAAGAGTAAGGGTCGAGATTCATTACCTATGTCTCCATATGCTTACCCTGGTGGTAATGGCATGTCCGGGTCTCCCCGGAAGTCTATCCCTGCATAAGGGTAGTCCTCTATGGCAATAATTTGTCGTCGCCACCAAGGAAAAAAGTCTGCTGGATAAGGGTTGGCCACCCTACCACCCCGCAGTCTGCACATCGCGTCTGCCCAATGTCATTGGGCCGAATCTCGAACCCTGTGGAGAGGAACATCCACTTTAGGGCTCAATCCTGGAACCCGCTCGAAGAAGAAAGTGCTCAAGATACTACTGAACCCAAAGTTCCGTATCCTACCTGCCTTGCACTCACTGAGCTGATGTTTCATGTTGCTCAACAGTGATGTGCTCCGGTCATAGTTGGTCGGTGTCATGCACTCCACCGCATAGAACATCAATGGCTAAGAGGCCTGATGGAGTGATGCTAAGCCTGCTATCCTGCCCAGCGTCAGTAAGATGGCCTTTAGGCCCAGTACCTGTATAGTGTTGGTGGGGACTTGGCT
This sequence comes from Pseudotsuga menziesii, assembly GCA_001517045.1. Taxonomy (NCBI): domain Eukaryota; kingdom Viridiplantae; phylum Streptophyta; class Pinopsida; order Pinales; family Pinaceae; genus Pseudotsuga; species Pseudotsuga menziesii. Next base: position 178,934 of record LPNX010739010.1, read on the forward strand.
CCCCACCTTCTCTATCTCTGGATAGTAGTATACTGCGATGTACTCATCTATAGTCAGCCCATGACCTGGCCCTCCGCAGGCACGAAGGTTCACTGTCTCACCCCGCCGTGATAGACCTATGATAAAATAGATATCCTCCACCTCAATGGTGAGGGACATGCCGTCTAGCCGGAAGGACTCTGAGTCCGGATCCCAATAGTCTACAAGCATCTGTAGTAGTCCTGGTTTGGCCCTCAAGCCTCCTAGGCACCAAAACTTGTAGAGTCCACATCTTCTTAGAGCCTCTTGAGCCATTCTGTCAGCTCTTACTGCCTCCTCTACATCACCATGCTCGCATTCTTGCCACTCTAGCACCATCCTGCATGAGAATTTGACCAAAATGTCCATTAGATTCATAAAAATCTTAGTGCGCGGTGTCATACGCGGCTGTTTTCAAAACAGCCGCGTATGTACGTGGTTTCAGGCCTCTTTTCTGCATATAGCTAGCCCTATACATCCGTGTGGGCCGTGGCGCTCATGTAAGTTTGGCCATTAAAAATTCATTTGACCATGAAAAATTATAAAATTTGTATTGAAATGCAAGCTGAGAACATGAGTAAGTACCTGGAAGAATCGGTTGTGAATTCCACCAGCTGGATCTCCTGGAATTTGCAGTTGAATATCAGAGCTCCAATGGGTAAAATTTTCAAATGATTTATATTTTTTACTATTTATAGAAAAATTTTCAAATATTTGAAAATTTTTACCCCCTTTCCTATAGTTTTGACCGTTTCCTAACCTTTTTGGACCGTTTCTGACCTAATTTGTGATGTAGAAGACTGTTTTCAGCGATGTTCCAGCCTTTGGATTGACCCGTTCGTACTGATCTCAGGTATAATGTCTACACTAGCATATAGGTTAGGTTCACCACCGTCTTCATTTTGCATGACCTTATGACCATGTCACTATATCCTTAGGTACGAACCCACTCTATTGTGTCACGGAACCTTCTTGCTGCTATAGAAGTGGCATGATGTGAGTGGTAGAGACTCACCTTACATGGGTACCCTAGTTAACGCCTTATTTGCATTTGGTGCCCATGCCGATGTTTCCCCCTTTAGGGTGTGGGAGTCCGTTGTATAGTATTGCCATGACATTTAGCAAGAACCTCATACTCCTCTTGATCTTATGCTGGCCTGTATCCCCCCGGACTCCCCTTATATTGAGTTGTGAATGCATTATCATGAGATTTGCCTGTCTTATTGAGCTTTATGTCAGCTCCCCTGACATTGCGTTTCAGCCATATAGCCCGAGCTTGTCTCATGTCTAGCCATGCAGAGCCTTTATTTATATCTTTCGCAGCTTGATTCCCTTTTTTACTGGGAGGGGATTTTCCCCCGAGTGTCGATATCCTACACATGTATCCTTGCATTGAGCATAGGTATGTTCCATTGCTTGGAACTAGTTTGTTTGCCTTTATGACACTCGTATCCTCCTAGTTTGTAACTATAAAGCTAGTTTATTCTTTTTTCAAGCTTTTAAAATAACTGAAAAAAGACCAAAAAAAATCAAAAAACCAAAAATCTGGACAAGAAAAGATATTATCTTTGGCAGCTGTTGAGTCGTGTCGCCTTCGAATAGAGCATTGTATATCACATCCATTGGTTGGGTTATAGTTTGACTTTAGGAGCTGTACTCGTTATCTGAGTTTTATCTCCACCGACTGGTTAAGCTTCCAGTCCCTATGGAGCCTCTATTGATGCCTCCTGCGTCATAGAGATGTCCAGTTTGTATATCGAGTCTATGCTGCATTCATTCAGTCACCATACATCGTTATGCTCTTGTTCGAAGGAAGTTGAAACCTAAGTCGGCCATTCCTCAGTTATATTGACTTTGCATGTCGTCCATTCTCGGTACAGTTACTGGTTCGTGCACCTTATGATCGAGTTCTTCCATATTATACAGCCTTGCTGAGTACCTCGTGTTGGATGATGGGGGATACCTTAATGCCCTCC
>LPNX010739010.1:181142-194003 GCA_001517045.1 Pseudotsuga menziesii
ACCTGTTCCAGTATATGTCAGATATTTCCAGCCACTATGGAGATCTTGATCTGTTATATATCTTCATCCTATGTGGAGATCATTGTAATTTGTATATCTTCATCATGGAGATTCTGATCTATGTATATTGTACATGGCGATGACCACATATGTTCTATCATGTTTCATGCCTATTCATGGCCATTGTACTCTTATGTATCCGGGACTGCTATATGTATGTGTAGTTATATGCAGAGTTGTATTATTGTATTATGCTGATTGGGTGGCTGGTCTTCCATTTGGGTACCTTCATCACTTCACTTTTGGGATGGACTTATAATGTATTTCGGCCATCGTATAACCCCTCTGATCTCATACATTAGGGGGCATCTGTTATAGCGGATTTCACCACACTAGGTGAATCACACATTGTATGGCATTCCCCTATCCCGCTGTAGACTCATTATTCCCTATGGACCATTTATTGTCTTTTGATGTATCATTGACCATCCCTAAAAACATTAGAAAATGATATACGTGTCCTTTTCCCCGATAACCACGTACATACGCGGATATTCCCTCTATAGTCGCGTACATCGAAATGTGTGCATAATCCAAAATTGTTGGACCGTTCCTTGTCTTGAATCTGACTCATATGACTCCTGGCCTTCCATATACCTTGAGATCGCATGGATTCGACCTTTCAGTATCACTTTGGAAAGCTATATAAGGAACCATTGAGACATTGAAAGCAAGAAGAGAGAATTGAGAGTACCGAAACTATAGTCCATTGTTGCCAGAACTATACTTGAGTCTGCATCCCTTTGTCCCTTTGGAGCACTGTTGTGTTCTTCCCAAGCTTGCCTTTTTTAGTGAGCTTGCTATCAGAGTGATGGAGGATTGAAGTGGTGGAGGCCCAAGTGGGGGATTCAGTTTCTCCGGTTCGCAGACGTGCCATCAGAGGTTGTCACTTGTAATCTCTGATTCATATTAATAGAAATATCTTTTCCTGTCCAGTAATGTGTATTTGAATGAATGTTGCATCCATTGGAATATGTCAAATGCTTATACATTATTGATTATATATGCTAGAATAGATATAACACCATGAAATATAGTATGCTTGTATTGTTTACTTGTTGTTGAGGACGTGCTATAACAATTCAAGCTGAAGATTGGAAAGCTCAACGGGGATCTACTTCAACTGTCCGGAATAAGGTACGAGGTTCGATCCTTTAGTGTTAGATGTTTTTAATTTCTATTGCATATTGGGAAAGATTGATTTTTGGGGTCTAGCTGTCTGTTGTGGTACCCCAAGCCATAGGAATTTCTCTTCGTAACAGAAGCTGAGTGGCAGTTTTTCAAAGGACCACGGGGTAAGTTTTTGAATTCATTTAGTTTGAGAATTAAAATGCTATTAGCTGAAAAAGGTATATTGCTCATTGAATCAGACTGTTAGATTTAGTATTACTAACCTATGTTTGCAAGTGAAAATACCTTTGACGAGCAAAGTGTTTTGCTGTGAAGTGGAAAAAGGTACAAGAGAGATTTTGGATCCTATTCCCAGTGTCAGTATACCGAGTATTCCCCTGTAAATCCCACAGATTCAGAACCCGAAGAAACCCCTTTTGTTGGAAACCCTCCGGTAACCCCGCAGTGCAGACCTGTTATCCCTGAGAATCCGTCGTAGTCTGAAAGTCACCCTAGCTCGATTATTTCTGTCGTAGGTCAGTCTACCCCAGTAAGCCCCCCTCCAACCCCCCCCTAGATCCACTATGGCCCACATGCATGATGATATTAAGCTCCCTGTTTTCAAAGGAACTGGATCAGAAGATCTAGAACAGTTCTGGTTTTTATGTGAAGCAGTGTGGACTGCTAAGACCATTATGGATCATGATACAAAATGAGCGCAGCTAGTTACTTCTTTTAGAGACCTCGCTCTGACCTGGCTCATGAATTTTTCCAGCACTGAGAACCATGCCTTGGCTGATATAAAAGCAGCAATGATAAAGAAATTTAAGAAGCCGAAATCAGAGTCGCAGTGTATCACTGAATTGAAAGAGATTCAGCAGAGGCACGTCGAATCAGTGTGGGACTTTCATCGAATATTCAAAGTTCTGCTAGACCAATTCAGTTTCACCATTGGACCTATGTAGCATAAAGAATGGTTCATTGCAGCGTTGCTACCACATATCATAACTCCACTCATGCAACAAAAGGTTGCTGACTAGCAAGAGGCTCTGGAAATCGCAATAAAGCTTGAAACCGCTCTTGTCGAAGACAATTCTAGTATTGCTCAAATCCAAGCACAGTTGGCCGTGATTACTCTAGAGCTTCACGATATGAAGAAAGGAAAAACCAGTTGCGATGAGGTTTGGTGTACACAATGTCAGACAGAAGGTCATGCCAAGGAACATTGTCCTGTGGTAAGAAATTACCTGAATACTGGTGTGCCAAACCCGTTTAACCCGCAAGTCCTATACTGTGAGCTCTGCAGAACAACAGGTCAGCATCAACCTGAACATTGCTATCTGCTATAGAGGTATGGGAAAGTACCTAAGAACCCCTATTGTAAATTCTGCAAGTCCGTAGGACATAATGAAGATGAGTGTCACAGTTATGACCTCATGCGAGAACGCACCTACGACACCTATCGAGTACAAAATGAGGGACAGAGTAATGATGGCTATGGTTACCGTGGTGGTGCATCAGGTAGAGGTGCTTTTGGAGGTCGTGGTCATGGTGGTATGGCCGAAAGAGGAAGAGGCCAGGTTGTGTGTTACAACTGTAACTAGGCTGGGCATCTAGCGAGAGACTGTCGGAACCCAACTATGACATGTCGGTATTGCCGAGCAATAGATCATGTGGTCGAGTAGTGCCCGTAGTTGATAGCGAAGATTCAGGAAAGAAACAGTGCCCCTACTCATAATATTTAGATGATTTTCATCGAGCAAAGACCTGCCCTAGCCATTAATGTTGTTACTAGGAGTGGAGCTACGACGGAAGTGCTGAACATGGAGAAACATCCTGCCAAGGCTTGGGTTCAGAAGGCCCCAGGAAAAATCCCTGCATTTGACATCGAAAGAGAAAAAGAGAAATTTATGGAATCCAAGAGAGACTTTGCTGACCCCAACACATCAGTAATACTTGCGCAACAACTTTAGCAGCAGTCACAGCCGCAAGAAGCTTCAACAAATAAAGTAAGTACACTATCCTCCTTTTTACAAAGTTGTCTGAAGCTGTTAAGAAATCAAAATGCTTTAAGTGAGTTGCAGAAAGTTATTGCTTCCTATGAACCTCAGCAAAGTTCTAGTCAGGCAAAAGCTATTAATAGAGTCAGGAGAACTAGCAAGGAAATGAGATTGAATGCTCGGATAGGAGAGTATGATATGACTGATGTTATCTTGGACCTAGGATCAGAGGTAAATGTCTTAACTAAGCAAACCTGGGAACAAATGGGAAAACCTACCTTTGATTGGTCCCCTATATAGTTGAGATTAGCCAATCAGTAGAAGATTATGCCCCTAGGATGACTCCCTAATGTCCCAGTAGATATTGATGGCGTCTGTATTGTAGCAGACTTCAAAGTTATTGAGATCATTGACAACAGCAACCCCTATCCAGCCTTGTTAGGAATTCAATGGGAAATGGAAAATGCTGCAGTCATTAACCTGAAGACGAGACAGATGAATTTCGAAGGGAAAGAACTAAGAGTCATAGTCCCATTGGATCCTTCTCAAGAAGAGACATACACAGAGCCAGTAAGAGATGAAGACCAGGATGTTTTGGACCACATATACAATATCACAGTGAAGGAAGAAGATTATGTTGATCCTAATGCTGAAGGTATCATGGATTAGCAGTGTGACAGCTCTTGCATGACAGATTCAGATGATGGCCTAGAGAATTGGCAGAATAGACTGTATGAGCTACATGGCCATCGATGTGCCAGAATTACCAAGTCTCTCAGATGGCTTGGCTCATAGACAAGAAACTTACCTGTTTTTGATGGTTCAATAGACCCCGAAGAGTTTATTGTGCAATTCTCAGAGCAGGTACCAGACTCATAGAAAATGGAGACTCTGGATTCAACATTCAGAGCCACAGCAGCCAGATGGTGGACTGGTCACAAAAATTACATTCATAGTTGGGAAGCATTCCAGAAGTCCCTTTACCTATGATTCAGGGACCAACCTCAGGAGGTGCGAAGGAGGTTTAATGGTAATACTAGTCCTCAGGGACATTTGGAGCAATGCTACGATGCATGGAAGCATGTACCTCATGAAAAATGGGTACATAGGTTTGTGCACACCTTGGAACCTATAGTAAAGAACTGGTATGCAGAGGTCGAGCTTCTCCATGGAACTGTAAGTTGGGATTGTCTTGTTGATAGTTTTGTGCTGACATTTTATATTAATGAGGTTTCTCCTGCTTTGGATGTAGCTATTAGGTTGATCCACATTAAAGTATTTGATGATCAAGAAATAGCAGAATACCAACCTGATTGGAAGGCACAAGAAGCCAATGCAGTAGAATGTTATAACCTTGCAATTGACGAGGATGACGATCCACACAACATTAACATTCCTGAGTCAAAAGGACACTGCAAAGTACATGGACCAATAGTTGAGGAACTTGAAGTGACTCAACCCATCAAGACGTGGACCATAAACATTGGGTCAGAAGAAAACCCTAAGTATGCTACCATTGGAGATTATTGGGATGACGAAATGGTAAGCAAGGTGACCCAACTTCTCAGGATCTATTTCCAACAAAGTTCTCAGAGATGAAAGGTATCCTTGGTGATATAGGAGTGATAAAGATCCCTTTGAAACCTGATGCGAAGACTGTGAAATAGCACCCTTATAGGCTGAACCCTAAGTATAAGGAAAAAGTCCGAATGGAGCTAGATAAGATGCTTGCTGCAGGAATCATTAAGCCTATTGAAGAGTCTGAGTGGGTTAGTCCTATGGTGGTGCAAGAAAAGAAGACTAAGGGAGAAATTAGAATCTGTGTCGATCTGAGGAAGCTGAATGATGCCTGTTTGCATGATCCTTTCCCCACTCCCTTTACAGATGAATTTTTAGACAATGTTGGAGGTCAAGAAGTGTACTCTTTTACTGATGGATTTTCAGGTTACCATCAGATTCGAATTGCTCCAGAAGATCGACATAAGACAACCTTCGCTACAGAAATGGGATCCTTCCAGTATATAGTTTTATGCCCTTTGGATTGAAGAATGCACCTGCCATGTTTTCTAGAGTAGTCATCTCTGCTTTTAAGGAATTCATACATAAATTCTTAGAATTTTATTTTGATGATTGGACTATCTTCGGGTTATTAAAAGACCACATAGCTAGTTTAATACTTATGTTGGACAAATGTAGATAGCATCATATTTCCTTGAACTTGAAAAAGTGTATCTTTTGTGCCCCTTTTGGAATTCTGCTAGGTCACATTATCTGTAAGCAAGGATTGATGATGGATCCTATGAAGATAGCCATTATTGTGAACCTGCCACCTCTGAAGTCTGTTAAACAATTACGCACTACGCTTGGTCATACTAGTTATTACAAGAAATTCATTAAAGGATATGCTCAGATAAAAGCCCCTATGGAAAAGTAGTTGAAGAAAGATATTAGGTTTGAATGGACACCTGAGTGTCAAGCAAGCTTGGATATTTTGAAGGAAAAGATGGTAACTGCCCCTATCTTAGTATTCCCTGATTGAAATAAGGAGTTTCATGTGCATGTCGACGCATCCTCCATTGCTCTGGGAATAGTATTGGCTTAGTCAGGTGAAGGTAATATCGATCACCCTATTTCTTTTGCAAGTAGAAAACTGTCCACAACAGAAAAAAATTATACTACTACAGAATGAGAAGGTTTAGCTATGGTTTATGCATTACAGAAGTTTCAACATTATCTATTAGGATCTCATTTTAAGATGTTCACTGATCACTTTGCTTTGAAGTATTTGGTTAACAAGCCTATACTAGGTGGAAGGATATGCAGATGGTTGATTATGTTTTAGGAATATGACTTTGAGATCATAGTCAAACCTGGAAGACTGAACCTAGGTCTTGACCACTTGTCGAGGCTCGAGTCAGGAGAAGAGCCCATTAGCTTGGACGAAGGTTTTCTTGATGCCCAGTTGTTTTCCATCCAGATGGTTGATGATTATTTCTAGGATAATGTTCAATATTTGTCTACAGGTTTTTCACCCACCGAAATGACAACATAGCAGAAGAAACAACTGGTGGTTAGAGCATCCAACTTTACCTTAATAGCAGGGAAACTATATAAGATGGGACCAGATGAAATACTATGCAGATGCATCCTGGAGCATGAAAATCCATTAATTTTGGTCGAGGCACACTCTGGCGTAGCAGGAGGTCATTATGTAGGAAAAGCTACAGCATAGAAGATTCTGACAGCTAGATTGTGGTGGCCCACAATTCATAAGGATGCAAGAGAATATTTCCACAGCTGCAACATTTGTCAGAGGATAGGAAAACCATCCAGGAGGGATGAGATGCCTCTAGTTCTGCAGGTAACTTTAAAACCCTTTGATAAATGGGCTATTGATTTTGTTGGACCTATCAATCCCCCTGCAAAGAAATCTGGAGCAAGATACATTATTACAGCAACTGACTACCTTACTCGTTGGGCCAAAGCTCAACCAGTCAAGACCTGTAGTGCTGCTACAGTCGTAAAGTTTATCTTTGATAACATCTTGTCAAGATTTGGGTGTCCTAGAATTCTTATGAGTGATCAAGGATCACATTTCTTAAATAAGACTATTGAAGTATTGACTGAAGAATTTCAAGTATATCATCAGAAGAGTACTGCCTATCATCCTCAAGCAAATAGAACTGTCAAAGCCTTTAACAATATCCTTGAACACGCTCTGACAAAGGCTTGCAATGCTAACAGAAATGTTTGGGACCTTATAATTCCAGCAGTACTATGGGCTTATAGAACCACCTGCAAGAAGTTGATAGGCCATACACCTTTTAGGTTGGTTTATGGACAAGAAGCAGTCATGCCCATGGAGTACATTGTCCCTATCCTTAGAATATTTGATTTTACAGAGATGGATGACCCAGATATGATGAAAGAAAGGATGGAAAAGATACTAGAACTTGAAGAGGATAGATTCATTACAGGGTTCCAGTAGCAAGTACAGAAAGCTAGAAAAAAAGCATGGCATGATAGACACATCAAGAAGAAGCAGTTCCAGCAAGGTGATCTTGTGCTCTTATATGACAGCAAATTCATGAAATTTTTGGGTAAGTTCAAGACACATTAGAAAGGACCATACATAGTGAATAAAGTTACTGATGGTGGCGCAGTCCAGTTAGCTAAATTGAATGAATAAATTTTACCTTCCATGGTGAATCGAAGTAGGTTAAAGAAGTACAAGGACAAACCGAGACCCCTTGATCAAGAGTAATAGCATGAAGGATAGTCTAAGTACCAAGAATAGTTGGAATTGGGTACTAGACTATAATGAAGCTGTTCTCAAAGCTACGAAGTGTTGAATACTGTCAAAGTCTGAAGGTTGAGGTTTGGTTGCCATATAGATCAGGATAGGTCGAAGGTGCATATTGTGTCAAAGGTACTTATCAAGGCGAAGTTGAAGTTAGTGGTTATGTCAAAGACCAAAGGTGTGTTGTAGCCTAAAATGTGATGGATGGGACAAACTACACTTGGCGGGGCCGGCACGAGAAATTCCCTAACTACCTGCAATGATGAGATTTTACAAAAATCTGGCGCCGTGTGGACAAGATTTCCACCACTCCATCAGGTTCAGCGTCATTAATGCACCATGATAACAGATTATATTGCGGGATTCTATAAGACACTACACCGGCCTGCGACTCCTGCATTGTGCATCTCTTTGAGTTTCTTCAGTTAGAACTATGTCGAATGATCGTGAAGTCTGGGAGTTATTATGATTGGTCAAGGAGAGAGCTCTGCTGAACCTTTTGAGAAATCCACCCGTGTAGCCATGTTCGACCAAGGCACAAAGAAAGGAAGAAGTTCACTCTAAGAGGAAGGAAGAAAGGCAGAAGTACGCTCTAAGCCACATGAAGAAAAGTACAGGTCTTCACAGGAAGCCTCTGAAACATCCCAAGATGCATCCTCCTAGTTTGGTAGGATCGAGGCGGTTGTTTGTCTTATGCACCTTGACACACAATTTTGGGGACCCTAAGTTATGGATGGTCAAATGTTCGGCAAGCAGATCGAAGGATGGGGTTGCTGATAGATCCAGAAGGCCTTAACCATCATAAATATTATGAAGGAAAGGAATAAGCAGCTAACAACCACATGTATGGCTTTAGCAAGCAGTGCACTATGTTTTTCCAACAAGATTCTACCACCAGAAAAGTAGTTGAGTGTCCTGGGACAGGACACTGGTGAGTCTTAGGTGCTTGTTGGGGTGCGCACCGTAACGTTCCTTAAGGTGGGTAACTCCATGGAGTTATGGGAGTTTGTAAGTGGAGTTATGACTCAAAATAGTCTTAGGGGTGTCGGGGTTGAGTAAAAACCTCCTTTTGTAATAAACCCATGGTTTAAGTACAGGGTTTAGGGTTCGGGGTGCCCATGGTTTAAGCCCATAGTTTTGTAATAAGTGCACTATAAATAAGCACTCTTGTAAAGAAGTCAGTTTAGGATTTGGATGTAAGATGAATTAATGCGAAGCTAAGGCTATTTTGTAAGAGAAGGTTACGTCCCAGCTGTGTGCGTGGACGACCTCTGCAGCTATGTGCGTAGAGGGTTTAGGGTGATAAAGGAAATCTGCAGCTGTGTGCACAGAGGCCTGCAGATATGTGTGTGGCTTTGAGGACTTGAAGGGATCTGTAGCTGAGTGTGCAGATCAGAACTGTGGTTTTTGTAAAGAGTTGAATAAAACACAGTTCTGTGGACGTAACCCCTAAACTGGGGGTGAACCACATTATATCGTGTGTTGTAGTTTTTGTTGTGTTGTTGTTATGTTCTTTCTGCATTGATAAATATACATCTGATAAGTAAGATCACTGCTAAATATTAACTTCGTTGGAATTCCCAGTAAAGGGTTAAGCAAGGCAATGTTTGTTTATCTAACCGTGAATCTAAATAAGTAACTATTAAAGTTTTTCATTGTATTATTATAAGTGTTAGAAACTAAAGGTATAGTAATATACCTCTTCTGCTTGCAGAAACCTGATTCTGTGGCACCCCATAGCTATTTTGGGTGAGACTGCAACCTATTCACAGGTTGTTGCCAAAAGGGCCAACACTGTGGGTCTTTTGTTGGTGCGAAGTTAATGGTATAAAGCCCAGGTCTACCCTATAGCCCAACAAGCACCAAAGGTGAAAAGTGGTGACATGCTCACTAAGATATTCTCTAGACTTACCCTAGAACTTGGGAATTTCTGAAGGAAGCTTGTTAGGGATAGTCGGTCAGGTTGGGTCATGAGATATTGGATCATTCATCAGTATCGACAAGTCAAGTAAGTTTAATGTCATGAGGAAAGGGAGCCTAAGTTGAGCCGTTCTATGCCATGCTCCCTGATAGTTTTGGTTCATGTAAGGTTGATTGCTATAAATACCATGGCCTTAGCCATAATAACCTCCTCCCATTTTACCCATATAGGGATGTATGGAAGCATTGTGATGTGGGGTACCTTGATTATGCGGTGTTACAAATCCATAATTGGAAGATTAAGCGGGTTGTTGATACCCGTACCAATAGAGTTGATAGTTTTATCCATACTGTGATCCATAAGACTGTCCATGAGAAGCTGCATAAGGTGATCCATGGGATGTCCCATGAAAAGGTCCATAGTTAGGGATATGGGGAGCTCCATGAGATAAGACCTCCTGACACAACAGGAGGTGCTTGACTCTGAGATACTACCATGCAAGCAGTCATAGTATGAAGATGACTAGTAGCAATATTCCATCCTGAAGGACCACGTGAATTAGGGGGAGGAAGGGTTGTCAAAAATGCATTCGAAGGAGTAGGGTTCAAGGACAAAAGGACATGTGAAGGAATGTAAGTGGTGTTCCCAATGTTCACTCATCTCTGTTCTTGTATCTGCATAGGATTACTAACACTAGGTCTAGGACGGACATGTGAGGATGCTTCCACCATAGGGATGGAAGGTGTAATGTGACTAGTGCTCCCAAATATCTCCACATGGAAAGGAATAGGAGTGCCCCTAGGCATAGTGCGAGGATCAATTTATGAGATGACATGATGTGCCAGATTGGGTGTTGTGATATCAGGCATGCCATAATGAACATGACTAGTGCTTGTGAGTTCATAATGAGTCTCGTCGCTTGAAAACCAATACCAAGGACCTGTGAATGAGGGATCATAACCAGATCGTGATGGTTGTTCATATGATGGATCATATGTGCTAGTAGGATCTTCCTCCCCAACCTCATGAGGTGGAGAGGACATCTTTGGAATCTCATCCTCATGATCTCCCATGGCGTGTGAATCAAAGTGAGAAGTAGTCTACCCAGACTATCTAGTTTCCTTTCCCAAAGGAGGAGGAGATGTGGAAGGAAAAAGTCTTGCTAAATAGTGAGAAGGGTGGGGTGTCGCACCCGAATCTAGAATGACTCAAAAAATAAAAGACTCAAACTAATTACGCAAACCCTAGGAAAACTAGCATGCATAGAGCATCCACCTATAAAATGTAAAGCCGAATCACAAGAAAACAAGGGTATGATTTGTGAGCTCCCGAATGAAGCAGTTATGTCTTGCCTAGGAGAGGCTTGAAACTCTCATACACAACAAGCAGGGGTTTGTAACCAATTATAGTGGCCCTCATCTTCAATGTATATAGCGACTGTACTATCCGACCCCTACCTGGCCAGGACACCTGTAGAATAACCTTTGCGAAGTACCCCCTCGATAAACTAGGTAAGGAAACTAAGGTCACCTCAATATAATCAATGCTCAAGTAGACATTTGTAGGTGGGATTGACCGTATGGGTAGGGTAAAAAATCCCGAAACTCTCAAAAGATCCCCTAGATACAAATACAATCCTAGAAATATCTCCAGTGCTACTCATATACAACCAGGGGTCATCCCAATCATAACCACTCACACTGTCTCATGCTTAAATCCCTTGTAAGAGGAGGATGCAGAGAACACTAATTATATAAAGGAATTTTACACTCTCACCTGGACAGACACCTAAATGTTTTGTTTAGTGGTCTTGGAGAATTGACTTATAATAAAGTATTCCAAGACCCTAAAACCTAGTCTTGTTGGTGCACCCTATAAAAGAAAAGAGTGTAAGTCATTTTATTATGCATTGATTTTAATTGGCTTATTACTCAAAGGGAAAATGGTCATGCAACTAATGATGTTATGACGCAACAAGAAGTAAAATGCACACCTAACAATCAATGCAAATGCATTGTGTCAAATGAAAAACATGGTATGCTACTATGTGAAGTGCAAAATTTAGCTTCAAATGAGTATGCAAACATTCCTATATGAAAATATGACTAATATTCTCCAAGAAAACCTAATGAATGTACCATGCTAATGCAAAATGCAAACAATGCATAATGATGCACAAAGCAAATGTTTTTGCATTTTCGAATTAAATGAGATAAAAAAGCAAAAGTATAACTCTACAACCCTCAGACTCTACAAGCACTAATAGACAGCCATCAAGAAAAGAACCAAGGTAAAAGAGACCTAATGCACTAATCCCAAAACAAAAAATAGAAAATGAAATGACAAGAACATTTTCAAAAATTTAAGCTAACAATGTGTCTCTGGTCAGAAACAGGGATGTATACAGACTCCAAAAGCATCTAAGAAGACTTAGCAATCATCCAAACTCACCCAACAACACTTAATCTTCCCAAAAGGACTAAAAATTAGGGTATACATGAATGTTCTCAGTAAATTTGCGTATATACGTGACTATTTAGGGAAAAATTGCATGTACACGTGAGTGTGAAAGAAAAACCCGCATACAGGAAGAAAAAGAGATAAAAAGAAAGCAAACAGACAAGATGAGACAAAAGTTACTCTTGTAAGACACTACTGGGCAAACATGCCCCCAGATCCAACTCAGAAACAGAGAAATCAAATCAATTCAAGCACATTGAATGCTGAAAAAATCCCCAAAGGAAATGACTAGGAACCTCCCCAACAGAGTCACCAATTCTATTATGAAGAAAAATTCCTATGGCTTGGGGTGTGCCACAATAGACAGAGAAAGCATAGAAATCAATCCCTTCCCAATATGCAAGAGAAATAAAACATATAACACTAAAGGATCTTGAAACATACCTTATTTTAGATGGTTGATGTAGATCCTCATTGAGCTTTTTCCAATCCCGCTTGTGTTAGTAATTTTCTCTCTCAACAATAGAAAACAAGACAATCATGTTATATAATGGTGTTATACCTACTCTAGCATATATAATCAATAATGTATAAACAATTAAAAGCATCCATGGATTCAATATTCATTTAAATGCACATCATTGGACAGGAAAATGTATTTCTATTAATATAAATAAGAGACTACATGAGTGACAACCTTTGTCAACATGTCTACGAATTGGAGAAACTGAGTCCTCCACTTGAGCCTCCACCACCTCAATCCTCCATCTCTTGATAGAAATCTCATAAGAAAGGGAAATATTTGGAAGAACACAAAAATCTTCAAGGGACAAAGGGATGCAGACTCAAGTATAAGCAAGCTACGAAAACAATGGACTATAGTTTTCTTGCTCTTCAATTCCTCCTTTCTTCAATGTATCCAAAGGGTTCCTTATATAGTGCTTCAATGGGGTAATGGAAGGTCAAATATGAGTGATCTTGAGGCATATGGAAGGCCAAGAGACAAGTGA
>LPNX010739016.1:8120-18362 GCA_001517045.1 Pseudotsuga menziesii
ATAAGCTCTAGGGGAGTTCTAGACACTTTTGTTTAATTAGTATTTCTTTACTTGGATAACATTTTAGCATCAACGAGTGTTCTATGAATCTATATACTCCTACAGTCTTGTGGACATTGTACACTGATTGTACTGTCTGGTCCCATTGACCTATTCCTTTGTCATTTGTGGACATGAATTAAGTTATCTTATGTAAGATAGAAATGGAATTTAAGCAAATGCTTTTTCATATTATCTAGTACAACCTATAGGATTCATAGTGAACTTAAATTGACTTCAAAGTTCTGAAAGGAAGTACAAAAGATGATATTTTGATTTTGCTTAGCTGAAATGATAAACAACATAGAAATTTAGAATGAGAGTTCAAAGGTAGGAAAACTCTATTTCTACATTGACAATTGAAGTTAGGTCAAAAGTACTTATTTCTTAGCGTTTGATCTCCTGGGGGATGACTAGTTATGCTCATAGGGTAAGTATACATAGTCCATCCAGAGGATTCACTCCTGCACTTTGTTTCTACAAGAAATGAGGAGAGATGGTATGAAATAAATCTTAAAGTTTGTACCCAAATCCTCGCACTCTTTCAATATACTAAGCAGAAACACCTTGAAGAAATTTCGTGCAAGGTCCCATAAATATGACAACTCATTTAAGTAATTTCACTCACTGTAACACAAGCTTCTCAGCAGAGGAATATTTCCAAACACCCCTGCCTCCTACTGCTTGATTTTCCAATTCTTCCAATAGCCTTTAATCCAACCCTTAGATAGCCCACCAATCTTTTAGGCACCATGGGCCCCTAAACATTGAAAATGGGAAAGGAAAAGGAACAACTTTCAAGAAATTGTAGCCCAATAGTTTTCACCTATTCAGATAGAAACTTCTTTGTAGACTAAAACAACGATCCTTGTTACGGGTTGAGTTCCCCAATATCCAACTAACCTTCAAGCCAATCGACTGAGCTGTTAGAGACAATGTTCATCCAAGTAAGGAAAACAGGAAATGGGAGACAACAATTAACGGATTGCTAAGAACAGGAACAACCATGGCCTCATAAAGATAAGAAACTTGAATCTCTTAGGATATCAAAAGAAACAGGGAAAACTCTGAGAAACAATTTTCAAAAGCAGGCAGAAAATTTCCAAGTAAAATCTGTCTCCTTTTCACAGCTGGTTTTCCTCTTCACCTCTCACGAAATGTGTTGTTGTTTTGTTTTTCAAGTTTTCGGGCCTATGACAAGGTGAACAAGTGGCAGGTCTCTAGTTCCATGTTAATCTACTGCTCTGTTTTGGGGTTAGATGTAACCAGGCCCAACCATTGCTACTCATTGTGACACTTCCTTGGAAAAGGATTCCAAGAAATTTCAATCATTCCTAGTGCATTTTGGCAGAGGCTGGATGTCATGCCCCTTTCTGTAGTGATGTGAAAGATGATAGTTCCTTTGCTGAGGGTTCTTGGTCCAAATGAGAACTTGTGAAATAGTCCCTAGACATGGATTTTATGTTTATCATGCTCTTTATTATTCTACACAGTAAAAAATGGCTTCATCATGGTCCAAGTGGCTTGTGTTGACCAGCCAAACCTCTGTGAGAATGTTGGTGCCTAATAAGCACAGAGTTATTTTTGAGCCCTGAACTTTGTCAGCTCAAAATCAAAATTAGGAGTGGAAAGAAGGTTCTGAACTTACTAGAATTTAAGTCTGTTAAATTACAAGTTACTTCTAGTATAGTATCCATCCATTTAATATTCATTCATTGTATAAGCACCTGCTGTGCTAGTTTTCCATTCTCTGTGCATTAATATATTAGTTAAATTAATAAAGTACTTTTTAACACTCGGTTTGTTTTTGAGAAAGGTATAAAGTACTATCCAGTAAGGAAAAGAAACTAGATAATAATGATACATCCTATGTACAAAGGTTGACTAGATGTTTTACCCAAAAATTAATCACTTACTAACACACAGTTGGGGAACCTGCTCCTGCCATTTTCCAAGTTCCCAAAGCTTTGGAACTTGTAGGAAACATTCCAAAAGCAAGGGCAGCACTTCCTAAAACTTTGGGAGATTTGCAGAAGCATGCCTCTCCCAATATCAATGTCATAACATTATGTGGGTTCTTGGCTGTTTGGAGCCCAAATTACCCATGTTTTTGTGCATTGTTATATAACACAAACCTAATTGGACCACAAACTTCCAACTAAGATGGATGTTTTTACAAATCTGTGTATTTTCCTGGGTTCCACTGATAGAGTCCTAATTTATTTGCAGGTTTAATGGTTGTTGTTTTATTTTCCAGAGTTTTATGAAGTCCTTCAGTTTAGTGGCTGTCATGTCCTAAGTCTAACAAATACCTTTGTTATTCATCTTTTCTTTTTTAATTTCTTGTCAATCTGGATCAACAAGTTTAGGGTGGTTTTGAGATTTGTCCAAGTACTAAGTAAAATTAGGACATTCAATGTCGATCTGGTCAATTTTCAAACCTTTTTATAATTATAATATTGACAGTGATTACAAGTATGGGAAAACTCTAAAAAAGAAAGTTGTAATTTATGAACCTTTCCGACAATATAAAAAGCACTACTTGAATCATCTCATTTGCCATGGATGGTGTAATATGCACTACTCTCAATGAAAATAGGTGAAATGTGATAACATCACTAACTGTAGGAAAGTATAAATTCAGCACAAGAAAGCTATATTATCATAAATAGTGGTTTAGTAAAACACATGTGGTTCACAGGAAATCCAAATCCATATTTTTTGTTTCTAATGGAAAATACCTGAAGTTTTCAATATCACCTTGAAGATCTCCCTTTGCTAATTTGGTTCAATCTTGTTCCAACTTCCAAGTAAGCATCTCTCCACCTAAGAAAGAAAAAACCATAACTAATTTTAATGGATTTCTATAAAAGACAACATCATCAATTCAACACATTAAAAAAAATGAGACTGGACTTCAGTCAATTGAATACCAAGGAACTGTTTTTTTCGACTGAGAAAAAGAAAAAGAAAAAGAAAAAGGAAGCTATTTCTTTTGTAATATATATCATCCTTTTTTATTGTGCTCACATGTATTACCAATGCTCTGATGATTTTCTCCTGACCCAGTGAAGTTGTTACTATAAGTGTGACGTGGAAAACCCGCCGCAATCAAGGAACAGTCTAGGAATTGGAGTGGATTCAAATTGTTTTTATACATCAAAGCCTTCTTATGTTGATTTGAACAAGTTTCATCATTGGGGATTTCCTCCACTGAAATATATGTTGACTAATCTGAATTAGCTTCACCTCACTCTATCATTTCAGTATCTTCCCCATCTGAAACAGATATTATCCGTGGTATGGTAGATGTTTGGTTCTGAGTTGCTTCTGCCAATCCCTCGTAGCATTCCAAGAGACATTTTGCAATGCCAACATCAGCTTCTACATTGTTTTCATCAATTCCTCCTGGGAATTTTCTCATGATAATTTTGGATTGATCATATATGTTCTTCATTTTACCAATTAAAGAGCCATCACTTCCAATGTTATGATTGGAACTATCACTTCTGTCACTTTCCAGGCAGGATCCCATCAATATTGAAAGGAGATCCAGATACTGTTTCATAGCTGTCAACAGGGATACCAGTTGATGATAGAGCTTGTTCCTTGCACATATGTCTAACATGGAACCATTGATCATAAAGTATTCTAAAACTCGGTTAAGAATATTTTCCTAACTCAGAAGAACATAGGCTGATAAACCTAAGAAAGGATGAGAGCCATGAGACTGTTCCATAGCTTTGTTGTTAAGAATATCTGTTAATGATGTCAACAGAGTTTTTTCCCGACAGTCGAGTTCCTTTTCAACATTTCTCATTTTCTCATCAGGGTTAGTTTCATTTCTGCAACCACCAAATCCAGTACCAGCACTCCAGACAGTTTTCTTCCCATGATTTGTTCTATCAAAAGGGGACCAATAGCCACCCATTGATACTGTAGTTTTCCAGTCATGATCAAAATCATGAGGTGCAATGCTAAGGTGGCTATTAGAGTTAACAGTTACTGGGGTATACTCAATAGAGCTAATAGCTATTGTGGTGTATCCAGAGTTAACAATTTCTGTGGGATAGTCATCAGAGTTACCAGTTTCTGTAGCATACTCATGAAAGTTGACATTTCCAATTGTGTACTCATTAGAGTTGGAATTTATTATTGTATACTCATTAGGGTTGACATTTACTGTTGCATACTCTTTAGAGTTGACATTTCCTGCTGCATACTCGTTAGAGTTGACATTTCCTGTTGCATACTCGTTAGAGTTAACAGTTCCTTTGGTGTACTCAGTATGAATTGATTCAAGATCTTCCATTATCCCATAGATTCTGTAGTTTTCTACTTCCCTGCAAACATGACTACCTCACCTTCCTTTTCTTTCAGACTGGGAATTGGACAACCCACATGTAGCACACCAAGAAAATTCACATTCTGTACATACACAAAAGACTGGAGAATGCACATTTCCATCCCTTAGTAGAATCTCCAATTTATTTACAGCATCATCAGTCTTTTCCTTCCCTGTAAAACCTCGATTCAGTATGGAAACTGATGAAAGAAAAGAAAATAGAGGACAAGAATTCAATTATCTATGTACATTTGTGGTAGTTCTGGATGAAGAGGACCATAAAATAACAACTGATTCATCTCTCCTTTCTATCTATATTCATCAAAAAGGAGATAATCCTCTAGATTTAAATTTCCAGTTTGCAAGCTTGAAATCATGATTTATTTCCCCACTCTGTTAAAAAATAAAAGCAGCATACCTTTTCCTTTGTTGGAAGACATCCTCATAGATAATATTTCCTTCTTCTGCTGACACCTGATACAATTGATCATATCCGACCTTGCCATTGAACCGTAAATATTTTTGTAAGCAATCCACAGTGAATTCTCATAGTTTTGCACAATATCAACATCAAGCAGCTCAACTAAATTTGTTTTACTGAGCTCCAGTCCAAACCTACCAAATAGTAAGAAATATAAATATATTTTCTCAATTATAAAAGTTAAGAAAATTTCTCCCTTTTCCTGAGAAAAAACAGAGTTAACAAGTACAAAATATATGGGGAATACAAGAGCTTAACATATCCAAGAAAATCACTGTCATATCAAAGAAATACAGGAGAGAATAATTAACTGGTAAGAAAAGAGAAGATGCTTAAGATTTGTTGAAGAGGACAACCAAGCACTTTTCAGTAGCATTTGTCATGTTAGTGGTAGGTTTTATGACTGTTGACTGCTATTGGAATGCACACGGACAGGTCTAGCATGCCCAGGCTATCAAAGAATGTTCCCAAACTTGAGATTGAAGAAAATTTACTACTCCTTCAAGGTCAGAATATGTCTGAAATATGCTAAGATCAGCCCAGAATGAGCCCAGCATGCCTCATCTTGCTCTTTGGAGACTGCAATATACATCAAATCTGCACAGAAGTTGAGATTAAGGGCTGTATTGTTGCCCAGAACTGTTTAATACATGCCCAAATATGAGAAATGGTTTGATCACTATTGTTCTAAGGGTGAAAATGTTCTCAAAACTGCCCAAAAACAACCATAATGCTGTTGCTCACCCATGCTATACCAAATCATCAGCAACCGGGGTATCATCATCAATGTTGTTAGACTTGAAATTGGAAAAGACAGAGTCGGAAACTCAGGAAAGACTCATTTAAGACTTGGCAAAAAGAAAAAAAAATCAAAATTTAGAAAAACATACCTCTAAAGAAAAAGCTAAATTTAGAAATTAAAAGTTGAAATACCAAGTTTGCCAGCTTCCTCAACTTGGAACATTCACCAAAAGGAGGAATGTTCACTTACTTTACAAACTACTAGTAAAATCCAGTTGTGAAAGGAGGTAAAGATGACAGCAGGTGGGAGCCTGGGAGGAAAGATTGCACTGGTTTGTTGTAATTCCAATTTTTCTATGGATGGGTGATTCAAATGATGAACTTTTGTGAAACATCCAAATGATGGACACAAGTAAAATTGTTCTGTATAAAGTTTCTTTGACACATAGACCCTGGCAACTCAGTATGTATTAAGTAGCAAATAAGCAGGTACAATGTGAGTCTATTTTGCCTTTAGTACAACACAATTGCTTGGGACAATATTAGTACCCTTTATATGGTATGTTGTGAGGCCTATACCCATTGCAATTGACATGATGGCATGGAGTTGAACCAACATGACATGGAGATATTTATATTTCCCTACAATGATATATACTATAAGACTATAGTATCCTAACAACTAAAACCCAGTGACCCCACAGTTTATGTTTCACTTTGGATTTGATTATCCCACTTATTTATAGGGTACATCCATGAAATATTTTTGTCTTTCCCTTTGCTGCATGGCTAGAGTGACATACCTCCATCACAGTGGCAGTTGCACAGGTGGACACTAACTTGGTTATGCCATTACAGTCTTTTTTGAAGATTAATTTAACCCTCTGCAAGCTAGGTACTGTTAGAGTTAGGGTGAAGTAATTGTCACCACTGTAACTATTTATAAGTATCAACGTGATTATGGCTTCTTCCTAGCTCTTGTCAAGACTCAAAAAATCTACATATTCCACTTTAACAAGGCATTAGAACTAATAAATGCAACTCCATAGTCTACAAACAATGGTCTGGCAATAAATCAGAGTGCTTGTTATAGTCATGGCCCAGGTTCAAACCTCACCAAGCTTGCTTCACCTCGTTGTTTGTCTAGACCAAGCAAACAAAGGCAGTTGTAGGAAATGGATGTTTTTTGATGATATATGTGTTTGACCCTATAAAATGGGATTTCCCTTTGTCAAACACTATACAATAGGATTTTTCTGTGTCAAGGTGTGTGTGTGTTTTGCTGTATTTTCCTACAAACAAAATAAACCAAGACTACACAATTACCTAGTGCATGAATTAGGATAAATCTATCCTTATGGAAGTAATGCTGATGTGTTACCAATTATGACATTAAGCATAATATTTGAAAATTTGCAGAACTCATAGATCCGATTGTCTATCTGACTTTGATTATCCTTATATATACTGGTCATTTGGAGGAATCAACTCTCATGATTGTTCTGAGTTGTGATTAAAAGACAACCCTACAATATTCTCCCCTCCTAAAAAATGATTTAGTAGTATAACTAAGAGATGGGACACAAATGCAAATAACCATCCCAATATCTGTTAGCTAACTCGTGCACTGGTGCTTTGGTTTTAGAATTTATAGTTATAAACACTACGAGAGTTCAAGTTGAATTCTCACAACAGCTTGGATTCTAGAATGATAATTTTTTTGCTTAACAAGCACACTAAGTAAGATGATATGCCTACTAGTGGGCCTTTCTACTACAGAAAAGTGAATATATTTTCATGAATTTTGTCCACGAAGCAAAAGGTAGATCAATAAAACAGTTCAAACATAATTTCAATAATCAAGGGAAGTTTATTCAAGTAAATTTTTATATATTCATACACTCATTTTATGTGGTGGTCCATTTTCTATAGTAGTCAAGTTTTAGGACAACCACCTCTAAACCCAAGAATGAAACATATTGCCTATAAAGTTATATAAGCAGATGTGTGAATGAAAGAATCACATTGAGCCATTACCCCCTGCCTTTTGGAAATTTTTTTTCTAATGAAAGAATCAAAATTTTGCAACAAAAACAGAGAGAAGTAAAACTATCACTACAATTATGCATCTTTGCCTGCTATAATCAAACATGGAACGGAAAAATACACATCGTACATCTTAGGGCTATGTCCTGTAGCTTTTTTAAAGAGGAAGATTTCAATAATACTAGCCAAATGATTATTAAGATGAATACCAGAACATAGAAATTCAAAGAATTTTCTATTTTGGGGAATTCCACAGTATTTTCATAAAATTTCAGGAAATGGAAATCCTAAGGCATGCTTATACTTACTAATTAGTTTTCTTGTTCTATCAGTCCAGGTCCAAGAAGGAGATGACAAATATTCACTTATTATTACTGAAACTCGCCTTAACATAAGATATTGCAGAAGAGGGCCCTGAACCTGCTTTAAACTTACAAGTTCAATTGCTGGAAACAATTTTGTAGGTGATGGATCCATTAAGGGAAGCAAGTCCCTAACTTGTATATATTGGAAGTGGGCTGGCAGAGAAGGCACAAGTTCAAGTAGGTAGAAAAAAGTGACAAAGGAGTCATGTCTGGTGTTTTTGAAAGAAGGAAGAATGGAATATGCGTAGCCCCTTCTGGTGTCTGAACCTCGAGCCTCCAGATTCCCATAAGAGAATAATGAAATGGACAAGGCATGTTGGGCAGAAGATACCAATTCTTAAGTGTGGTAATGGAAAACCCTATGACAATATTGAATATTTTGACCTATGATTCTATTTATGTTGAAAGCACTCTACCTCTAAGGCCAATACCATATCTATCATTGTTTCCACTTTCCATTTTGGCTTCTAAGTTTCACTCTTTATTCTCTGTTATGCATGTTATATATCTTTTTTGATGAAAAATGTCATGTTATTTCAGAAAAAAAGCGTGTTATAAAGCTGCATGTAGTTCTCATGTATACATTTGATCCCAAAATAACCAGAGCTACATGAATGCACAGCATATTTGGGTTTTTTGTCCTTTAGCTGTTCAAGCATCTAGCCTCTACAATAGCACAAAAATCCGGGGGATTGCCTAATCATTTACTGACCATGTAGGTCTACAATGTACATGATCAAATCATATAAGCAAAGCAAAACATAAAGTGTGAATATCCAGACCTCCTCACAAGTAGGAAACTGAGATCATCAGATATTTCAAATCAACTCCATCCTTGAGAGGTCTGATAGTATCATGCAGAATAACTATATGAGGCTATGGAACCTCACATTTTTTGTATACGAGGTCAATGGTGACTACTCAAGAGGAATGTAAAGAACTAAAAAAATAATCAAGACTGTAAAATAAAGGAAGCAATCATCATTAAGGTAAAAAAACATAACAGTATCTTCTTGAACCAGTGAATAGATGCATTAAAACATGTAAGGTCACATGCCCTTACAAAAAAAGGTTATCTCAACTTAGGGTAGGTTGCAGATATGATTTTTATGCTGATTGATTTATTTACTAAGGTTGTTCTTGTAGAGTTGTAGAAATGGGCACTCCCGTATGCATGGGTGTGACTGTCTAGAGGGTGCTTCCAACTTTGTACCGTGGATTGGAATTGCAGATTGCAGAAACTCCTAGAAACAACAGACTTATGGTTTCTTTTGTAGATGACGCTACATTTTGTACAGATCCTGAATATTTAGAGTGCAATGCTCAGTCCTATATGGAATATTGAATTTGAAAGACAATATTGTGTTATAAAGGGTTGTAATTCAATTTTTAGCATTCTAGGTTTCCCAATTTCCTTTCTTCGTTTTAGGAAAAGTAATTTTTTCTAGAATTAGTTGCTTTTCTAGTTTTCAATTGAATTTTTAGATTTAGAGAATTGGATTTAGTCATTTTTCTACTTTTGAGTTGACTTTTTAGATTTAGAGAATTAGATTTAGTCATTTTTCTGCTTTTGAGTTGACTTTTCAGATTTATGGAAGTACTGTTTTTAAGTTTCTTTTGTCTAGATTTAGATAAAGTGCAAGAGGGGAACTTAGTCTTAGGGAGTAGGTGCATATCTGAAGGAGGTTGTTCTTCTTGCTGGAGCATGTTAGTTTTTCAACATTTAAGCTAGCATTATAACAAGATCTTTTCACTGAGAGAATAACAAGCACAACAATCACATAAGCACATCACAAGAGACAAGAGACACAAATATTTTTAGGAGGGGAAACCATAAATGGAGAAAACCCCTCAACTTCCTCTAAGATAGTATCACCACAAGATGTGATCCCAAAACAGTAAGATGACCTCCCTTCACAATAGCATCCTTCTGTCTTCTGTCAAGCACAAGAATTTCCTTCTCCAAAAGTGCGCCACACTTGAGAGAGCAAGAGAGCTAAGTCACAAGTGATAAATAGAGAGACTCTCACTCTCTATTTATATTCTTCCGTTGACTTGAAGTGCACTCAACCTAATAATTACTACTCGAGACTACACCTTAATTAGTGTATAATAACTCAAGTTCCCCTAAACAGTGGGGACTTACCCAATGACTTGATATGACTTGTTTACATTATAATCATCCCGATCGGAACATCGGGGCATGACCACATGACTCAAATACA
>LPNX010739029.1:0-24027 GCA_001517045.1 Pseudotsuga menziesii
ATATATATACAAACACACACACACACACACACATCTATATATGGATATTACCGATATTAGAAAAATAATATAGATACAGAATGCAGAAGTGCATTAGTAAAACAATCTCCTAGGAATGATTCAATATAATAGGATACATATCCATAAGTGCTAAGTTTCGATTTCCAACATATAATCCATAAAAGGAAAATCCCATAGCTCAAATAACATGTTTATAATAAACATAATTACATCAATCAATCATGTTTATAATCGACATAATAAAATAGGAATGGATAATTAAAATAGACTAATCGTTTTATAATGGGTTTTAATTTAACCAGTCTAGATCTAGAATAAGAATAGCATATTACTATAAATGTTAAAACAAACATAGATTTAGAAGCTGGTGTAACAACTCCATTGTTTCACCAAATAAAAAAAAATCGTCAATGAAAGATTAGATTGATGTAAGACCTAATCTAGCTTTACATGGCATGAAGATCCTAAGAATAAACTTATCAATTTAAAAATGGTAACTCTACAAAATATTTCTAAAACACTATTCAGGTTTGGAGTCTTCAATTAAAATTAGTTAATTCAAAAGTTGATGAGTTATGCCTAATTTGTTGTAAGTTACGTTTTAAGTTCTTAACTTGCTTTTATCAAAAGATAGATGTTGTCATGTTTTTATATTCTCATGTCTCTACTTATTAACCCTATGTGGAAACGAGGTTAAATCTTTTTAAGGGTATTACTTATCTTATGAAGCTAAAGAATTATTAACTTTGAACTAGTTGCAACTTTCTCCAAAGGAAGTTAGTCCTATCCTTTTCATCCTATACAAACTAAAAGCACCTAAGGGATAGACACCAAGTGACAAATAAATGGATAGGGAAAAAATATAGGGTTTGCTTTACAATTATCGAAAGTGGGTGTAAAATATTTTAACCATGTGGAGGTTGTAAAAACGCACCATGATAAGGTTCAAGTGATTTCTAGCTGTCAAAGGTGTAAACCCTAAAAAGGTTTCAACCATTCGCGCTAATATTCATCGTTGTTTTGCTTCCCTGTGGGAAAGGTGAAGAGAGATGAAGGCTCTCAGCCTTCCTATTGTTAGACCCTTCATTAAACACTTTTCAAAAAAACAATACCACACTCATGGTATTTGATTCCATGCATCGGCCCTACGCATGGAAATAGTTTGTTGAGGTAAGCTTACTCTTTTGCACCATTTTGTTTTTCAGTTGATGTGAAGGATTATAACTTCGTAGATGCCTCACAACACTCATCCATATCTCATAGAAAATTCCTAGATGCCTTCCATCTATACCATGACATCATTGAGATTGTGCACTAATCCAATATTTCAGCAAAGAGGTTTCATTCTAGATAAGTAGCAATGGATATTTGTATAGAACCATGGGCTACTTACCCATCACACGTATATTAGTAGTATAATGTCATTAATGCAAACATTATATCATGCATAACACATCAATTATATATAAACAAATGCATAACAATATAATATCATGACATGAATACTTATATTTATTTGTTTCATGGGTAGACTCCTTGAGGCTTCAGATTCATCATCTTCTTCATTCATCGTTTCTTATCCAAATGCTAAGATGGATAAGAGGTTCTTCAAGAGTTGATTCCTTTGTATTCATCATTGCTTGAGGGATCTTCTTTAGATGGTGAGAGATTGATCTTTAGTTGCTCCCATTTTCTCTTCTCTTATTATGAGTCGAGCTTCTTCTTGTGTGCACTCTTCCCAGAGTCTGTTGAAGTTAATCACTTCTTTCTCACACACATTCCTTGAATGAATACATCCCATGAAACTTGGAGGCCGTTCAAGGTGGTTATAACCATATCTTATTCTTCTTTAATCTCTTTGTCATAGCATCGAACACTTCCTTTTAGTGTCTTCAAGGATGACACATGAGGGATGAGATGATATTTAATAGAATCTGCAATGATTCTCTTGGCTCTAGCCTTGGAATCATATCCCTCTCGCTCCTAGACCTTTCTTAGTGAAATACTAATCCAATTCAATTTCTTCAAGGATCACGGAGTTCCTATACTTCTTCCAATTTATATTCTTCTTTTCAAAATAGCTTGGTCAAGGAATCAAACATCTATTTAGGTGTCTTTAGGGAATAAACATGTGGTATAAGATGATCCTTAATAGAATCAACAATAATTCTCTTGTATTTGACCAATTTCTTCTTGTGTAAGGCCTTAGCCTCACCTCCCTCATGAACTGGAACCTCTCCACTTATGTAGGTGTCCAATTCATTTCCTTCAAGAACTAGTGAAATCCCATACTTCCATGATTGAAAGTTTTTCAGCTTCACCAATATTGTCATCAAGATGGTGTGATAGGTCATTTTGAAGTAAGAACCTGAAATGTAAATAGCAAATCCCTAGATTTTACCGATTTGAAGTGTCAGTCTTGGTTCCGTATCTCGCTGATCTAGGGTTTGTCAGAGAAATCCCAATTTTCAAAACTTGGAATCTCAAACTTCTGATTGGATAAAAGTATGGGATATTCAAGGAGAGATTTTCAATGTACTCCTTTTCTGATAACAGTGGATGGAAGGTCCTGGAAGAGGCATCCCTAGTTTTCCAATTTATTCTACAGAAATGCATGATATTGTTTCTGCAGTATCTCCAAAATTACTACTCCTCTATGTCTGAAATTTTGTACTAAGGTAGCCTCATCTGTTTTCTTTTGAACACCACATGTTTTATCAGAATTGTTTTCACAAATGGGTACTTATGATTATTTTTCCATGGTGACTTATTTCAGGATTGTTCAACATAGCGAACTTGTACGGACTTCCACATGTCATTGTTTCACCTTCAAGGTTTGAAACTTTTACCATAGAATTTAAATCCCATTCCATATATATAATATCTTACGAAATTTCATTTGGACCTTTGTATCCGAAGATATAACAATTTTCCCATGATATCATGCTTAAAGATGAATCCTAGGAGAGGCTAGAACCCAGATTTTTAGGAATCATATCTCTCATAATATATTGAATCTAAGGATAAAATGATTACACAAGGTACATCATGATGTTACCTTCGACCTGTGAAAATTTTGGCCTTTGATCCTTCTTCAATATCGATATATAGCGAATGTACCAAAACTACCAGTTTTAGTATTTTAGGGTTTTTCAGGCCCGAGGTCAAACTAGGGTATGACTTTTCCAGAGTTTTACCCAACCAAAAAATTTAAAATTGGTATCTAAAATTCTATGTTGATGAGGAGAGAAATCCTATGCTTGGATCACTCAAAAATTCCTCTTCTATGGGAAGCCCTTATTTCTCGATGCAGTGACAGGTCAAAAAATGAAAATGCTCAGGATCATATTTTGCTTCGATAGAAAGATGTGACCTTCAATGGAGAGGTATCCTATCCTCATTTTTTTGATGATTTGTGGAGAGAGACACAACAATTAAGAATCCCTAGCTTCTGTAACTGCACAATGTTTTCTTCTCATGTTATTTCTCATACCATGTTAGATTTTTTATCAACTAGACAATATAATCTTAGGATATTATTTGAGAGAATAACATGCAAAAAAATCAATCAGAAGAGACAATATACACAAATATTATCCTCAGGGAAACCATAAAGGAAGAACCCCACAAATTTCTTAGATATATAATGAGCACCAATGGCAACAGTAAAACACAAAGACAGAAATATGATATCCAACAAATGTTTTCACTCTCTCTTGAGAGAGGTTATTATCTCTAAACTATGTGAAATAGCTGGGTGAGTGTGTGTCTCAAATAGAGAGGCTCACTCTCTATTTATACTAATTTTCAACTTCATAATTACTTACCAGGGCTGACTTCTCTAGGAGAGTCTAATAACCCTAGTTCCCCGAAACTGTGGGGGATTTTCCGCTCGATCAACTAGGAGGGTTAACCTCTATGAATTTACATGACTTGATTACATTAATCTTTCTCCTAATAGGAACATCAGGGACCAATGTATAATATATAAAATATACAAGTGAATACATTCCGAAGTTAGAAATACATCTACACTCCCTCTTAACTAGGAAGGTATTCTCTTGGAACAATTTATCACCACAAGTCTTCTTCTTTGGATCATCATAAAGCTGGATCATCACTGGATCATTGTCATCTTCACTACTTCTACTATCTCGATCAAATGGTTCTATCTCTCAATTTTTCTTGTCTTAGGAAGTTCTACGGAGCCATACATTTTTCATGCTAGTTGTAGGCCTAGCCTCCATGTAGGTCTTCATCAATAGAGCCACCCCTTTATCATGCTAGATGTACCTCTATAGAGCCGGTCCTTTTTCATACCGGATGTAGGCCTCTAAAGAGCCATTTCTTTTTCACACTAGATGTACCTCTACATAGCGAGTCCTTATTTCATACTGGATATAGGTCTCTACAGAGCCAATCCTTTTTCATACTAGATGTAGGCCATTATAGAGCCATCACTTGTTCACCCTGGATGTTCATCCACAGAGCCAACCCTTTTTCATGCTGAATGTAGGTCTCTACAGATCTAGTCCTTTTTCATACTAGATATAGGTCTCTGCATAGCCAGTCCTTTTTCATACTGGATGTAGGCCATGCCCTCTACAGGGTCTTCTGCTACAGGGCCAGTACTTTTTCATAATGGATGTAGATCTTAGCACTTATATCTGACCAAGGAAAGAACCAATCCTCCCACCATGTCAGAAGGGCACAACACTTATATATGACCATGGGAGGCCCTACCTACCACCATGTCAGAATGACACAACACTTATATCTGGCCATGGGAGGAACCAATACTACCACCATGTCATAAGGGAACAACAATTAAATCTGACCATGGGAGGCCCCGCCTACAACCATGTTAGAAAGGAATTGCACTTATATATGACCATGCGAGGTCCCTCCTACCACTATGTCAAAATGACACAACACTTATATCTGACCAGGGGAGGCCCCACCTACCACCATGTCAGAATGAAATAGCACATATATCTGAACATGGGAGGAACCAATCCTACCATCATGTCAGAAAGGCTCACGGACTCATCACTTCCCCTTGGAAGGAACCTCAATGTGGAGAACACCAAGCTTATCCCTGAAATACTCAAACTTCACTCTCTCTGTTTCTAGCATAGAATCACATTAGGGTTGATTATGTCCAAGGATAATCTGTGAGCTTGGCCAGGAACAATTACATTTGAGGACAACCTACAGGTCTGTTTACGTCCGAGCAACCAACGAGCTTTGCTAGGATTTTATGATTAGACAACCTGTCTCATCGGCTATGCTAGAACTCCCTCTTTTGAGACATCTCGACCTGGATCACATACTAGAGCTTCACTACTCCTCTCTACATCATACAAAAATGCAAGTCATATCAATCAAATAAAATAGTAGTTTTCAAAAGAAACATACTACCTCCCAAATAGATGAGCAATTGGAAACATAATTTTCCTTAGTTGTACTTAGCGCCTTGTAGGACTCCATCTTGCACAACTAGTAGCCCATAATGGATCTTAAACTAAATAAGCATTCCAAGGTGCTCTTCTTCTCATTAGCGCTACCAATCCAAATCAACATAAACCTGTTGGTTAGTATTATGATTCATATCATACTTGAGCCCACACTCAACTGTACCCTTCAGGTACCTCACTGCCTTATTTGCAACCATTAGGTGAGCATGTCTCAATGTGTCCACAACAAAGAAAATATCTGGTCTCGTATTCGTCAGGTACATCAAGGAACAATTCATTTTACGATACATCATGGAATCAACCGTCTCTGATGAAGCATCACTAAATAGCTTCAGGTTCAATGCCATAGGTGTGGTCATTGCCTTGCAGTCCATCATATTGAACCTCCTTAAGATATCCATTGCATACTTCCCTTGTCCTAGGGAGGTTCAGTCAACATTTTACCACACCTCCATGCCTAGAAATTAGTGCATCATATCCAAGTCCTTTAGCTCAAACTCGATAGCAAGTTTCCTTCTTGAAACTTTATTCAGTTCCTCTTTTATTTTTGGAACAATTCATCAACATATAATAGGAGCATCACTGGTATTCCACCTTCAACCTTGATGTAAAGGTTGGAATCCACTTTACTCTCAGTAAATCCTAGAGTCATCAGTAATATGTCCATCCTATCATACCATGTTGAACCTCAAGATCTTCTACAGTCACTCCTTCTGAAGTGGAGCATCATTCTCCCTCTGCCTTTCGTACTCTATGCATTGACACATTCTGTAGTGGACTGACAAGTATCTTCCTCTACTACTAATATTCTATGTATCCATCTAGGGTCACTGGATACCAAGATCCTATATCTTGAAAACATTCTTCTTGCACCCATCTGTAAGCTTGTCATCCTCTATAGGATATCATCTTCAACCTTGTAGCCAAGGTTAAGATCTTCATCACTCAAGGTGATCTTCAAGCTCCTCATGTATTTGTTATCCCATGGGTTCCTTCTAAGCTCCTACAAGGCCTTCTTTAATTTGTACACATGAGTCTGCCTATCATGTGTCAACTCCCAGTGGCTACAAATGTCTCTTCGTAGTCTATTTCTTCTTTATGTGAGAAGCCTCATGCTATGAATATTGCCTTGTATTCCCTGATGATTTGATCTATTGCATGTTGGATCTTGTATATCCATATGGAAGACACTACGTTATTCCCTTTAGGTCTTGATACCGCATCCTAGACATCATTCTTCTTGAACTGGTACTCTCCTTCCCTTTCTTCTTGGCTACTTCTTCATAGCTGGAAGGTTATACATCAATGATGTCGCTCAACGGTGTCACATAACTGCATTATGTCTGAGATCTCTTTCTTTCTTTGAAGGTATCGTCATATTATTCTTCATCTTGTATTATTTCTTGAACTGTCGTCACTTGTTCTTTGGAACAAGTCTCATCCTTGTTTTCTTGTAGGTGATTGTACATGGTCTTTCCTAGAAGTCAAATGCATTAAATGTGTGGATAGAAACATTTCATAAGGCATATTCATAATGGGAAATTATTATGCATAAATATATAATCATGCAACTGTTTTAGCTAATACAACATCATCCACATCTCACAGAAACTTCCTAGATTCCTTCCATCTCTACCATGACATCATTGAGATTGTGCACTAATCCAATATGTCATCAAAGAGGTTTCATTCTAGATAAGTAGCAATGGAGAGTTGCTTAGAACCATGGGCTACTTACCCATCACATGTCTATTAGTAGTACACTGTAATTAATGCAAACATTCTATCATGCATAACACATCAACTAAATATAAACAAATGCATAACAATATAATATCATGAAATGAATACTTATCTTTATTTGTTTCGTGGGTAGACTCCTTCTTGAGCTTTCAGCTTCATCATCTTCTTCATTGATCACTTCTTATCCAAATTCTAAGATGGATAAGAGGTTCTCCAAGAGTTGAGTCCTTTGTATCCATCATCGCTTGAGGGATCTTCTTTAGATGGTGAAAGATTGATCTTCAGTTGCTCCCATTTTTTCTTCTGTTATTATGAGTTGAGATTCTTCTTGTGTGCACTCTTACCGGAGTCTATTGAAGTTAATCACTTCCTTCTGGCACACATTCCTTAAATGAATAAATCCCATGAACCTGGAAGGCCATTCAAGGTGGTTATAACCATATCTTATTCTTCTTTAATTGCTTTATCATAGCATTGAACACTTACTTTTAGTGTCTTCAAGGATGACACATGAGGGATGAGATGATCTTTAATAGAATCTGCAATGATTCTCTTGGCTCTAGCCTTGGCCTTATCTTTCTCTGGCTCCTAGACCTTTCTTAGTGAAATAAATCTTCCAGTCAATTTCTTCAATGATCACGGTGTAACACCCTTTTTTTGACCCCACTTGCATTAGTATATATGATACATATATTGTATATGATCTTGGTGTGGAGCTAAAGGCCAAGGCCCCACCATGATTTGGTTATGCTATGTTTTGGATTGAAATGATCACCGATGGTAAATCGGAACATGCGGCATACATATTAAGTTGTGGCACCATGTAAATGTGCATTTTAATTAATAACCTAGCCAGCTATGTTCACTGCAACTAAATTGAGAAGGGGCATGATTCCTAGAGGTAAGGAGGGGGAAAGCTAAATCCTGAGTCATGGTGGAAAAATCCATGTGTCACCACTCTCTTTGTCTCCTTAAACCACCTTAATTTTTTGTTGTTAGTGGGAGCAGTGATGGGCTGGTAGGAAAAACCACCACTAAGTCCACGCTTGCTCTTTCTCTCCACGACATGCCTTTGTTGTGGTGGATGGTCTGCCCACTAGGAAGAAGGATCAAGAGTCTGTTCATTCTCCACCTTCCTGCAAGATGAGTTAAAAGGATGAATGATTCCATTGATGGGGGTTCACCATCCCTCCTACACTGCCTTGAATTTTAGAGAGATTCTTCCCCTCTTGTTCAGGCATATTTTCTTCCCGTTCACGCAGAGAGTGCGTCTTTCCCACTGATTATTGGCTTACGAGCCTGCTAGTTCTGCCTCCCGAATTTGAAGGTTTATGGACAATTTTATTTCCTTTGTTCATGCAAAGTGTGTGTCTTTTTCCACGATTACTAGGCTGCATAATGTTCTGTCATTTCCATCGTTGAATCATGAGCTAAATACCGCTACGCTATTGCTAGGTCATGGCCATAATTTTCATCCACATTTTCGTTTTGGGTGTGTATTTTCCCCCTCATGCATAGAATAAGAATAATTTTCCTTTCCCATTGTTGTTTGTGTAAATTTCTCCAGCGATTTCCTTGAGGAATGGCTATGGGTTCATAGTTGTTGTGGGATGTTGTTTCCCACAATGGATTGACTGTGTTTTCCCCCTGTAAAAGCTTGAATAGCTGTTTGGCTGCTTGCATGCAGTGGATTGTCCTCGGACTGCTTTGGAGTGGTGAAGGAGGGCCTAAGGTGCTTGATAAACCTGGTGGATTGAGAACCATGCAGATAGAGCTTCTGAGCTAGATTTCTTCTCCATAAACCCTGAAGACCATTGGAGGGAAGATCAGGGTCTGAGGGACTGCGTTGCAGAGAAGGGACTGAATTCCTTGTGTTGGGTGTGCATGGTTGTTCTAGAAGCCAGGATGGCTCTGGTGTTGGTGTCTATAGATATTCAGTGAGCTCACCAACTTAGCATTATCCTTTCCCAGCTCCTGGATGGCTTGATAAAACCAACTTTGTTGGCTTGGCTGATCTGCTGTTCGCTTGATAAAACCAACTGCGTTGGCTTGGCTCAACTATTTACCCTTATGGGTTGTTATCCATGGATATGTGTAAGACTATTAGTTCCTTATTCCTTGGGGAATCATGCCTAGCTCGTGGGTGGCAGCGTTGCTGAGAGATTAAAGAGCACGTAGGCCTATGGTTGGGTGGAACGTTGCAACGACGTAGCTAGTTGCGGAACAAGTTCTTCATAAGATAAGTATTCTTTCCTAACTTGTATATGAGATTATAATTACCATTGATGAATGAGGTTATACATGTTAAATGCTGATTTGTATATGCATGAGTGTCGATTGATATGTTGCTTTCATTGTGTATATGAATGATTATGATTAGTAATATGTTTTATGTTTTAAGTATAATGCTTCAGCAGTATATGTATATGTGTATGTTAGTGTTCATGGGGCTAGATCCCCGGATGAGTTGGCTTATAGTAGCGTCCTCTTCACCGGTTGGAGGGTCATGGGCATTAAAGTGTGGTATCAGAGCTCTAGTTGTAGCATGGGCCTGAATGGGCCATGATAGATCAGATAGCAGAAGCAGGATTACCTTCTGGCCAGTAACAATCAAAAAATTGTGACAGAAAAACCTCAACTTCAAAATTTTCTAAGTGATAGAACTAACGGCCCATCAGATCACTTAGTGGTAAGGCCACTCGACGGATAGTTGATCTGATGACCGATGCGGTGGAGATTAGCTGATGATGCGTCCACCGTTGCAGATGGCTAGAGGACTATCCCTCCGATGGATAGATCCTCCGACCGTCGATGCCACAGAGAAAAGACGTTCTGGCAACGGAATTGTTTTTGAAAATTTCCCTAAGTAATGAAATCATCGGCCATCAGAAGACATTAGTAGTTCGTGTGCCCGCCGTTGCGGAAGCCTAGAAGGAATTAGTTGAATGGATTACCTCCATTGTAGGTGTCTAGGGAACTAACCATCCGATGCAGCAGTTGCTAGTCATTCCAACAATTGACATGGCGAAAGAAAGTGAAAGTAAAAGAGAAAAAGTTTTTCAAAAATTTTCTAAGTCATGGAATCATCGCCCATTGGCGATGGTTAGTGGATGACATCGCCAATGCTTAGGTGATTTCGTTGCTAATGAGCATGATGGGAAAAAGAAAAATGTTGATCAAATGTCTGCCATTGTGGATATTGAAGAGACTAACCACTCGATGTCTAGTGCATTTGAGCGTCGATGCTGTGGCTTCTAGAGGCTCCAACCACCAACAATGTCAGGAGATACAGAAGAATTAGTTGGATTGCGGTCCATCGTTGTGGAAGCCAAAAGGACTAACTGTCGAATGCGTAGGGCACCTGGCTACTGACGCAACATGGAGAGTCTACGCCATCACCATTAATGTTCATAATGTTAACCAATTATGCATTGATATGATGAAGGGAATTAGATGAGCAACTTGTTGATAAGGCAGAAGAACTTGGAAGCTTCAACCGCTGAAATGTTAGGGAGTCAGCGGGGAAGAGATCTGATTAGAGGGAAAACTTTGAGGAGTATAAAATCATCAGAAATCTGTTGGTGATTGAATCGCCGATCAGAAGCCTAGTCAAGTTACAACAGAGATCATAGAAAGATTTATTTCTGCCGTTGCAGCGTCTCAAGCAACTGTGAGCTTAATGAGCAGTTGGTCCACTCGTCGATACAGATCGGGGGTTTAGTTTTTTTGCCACCGAAATGCTGGAAGGAGAATAAGCAACAGACCGCTGATGAGTTAGTGGTTTTGACCCCCGCAATGTCATAAAAATAGTTGAGAAGAGGTCCGATTAGGTCCTAAGGAAATTTAGACTTTTCAAAGGAATTTCTCAGTGAATTTTTGAGCAGTTTTCGATTGTCTTTCAGTCGATTTTCAGCAGATACAGCAGACTGTCCATGGTCATAGGGCTGATAAGAAATAAGGGAAAATTCTATATTTTTACATAACTGTTGTTTTATGAAAATTCCAAAAGAAAGAGGCAAGTAGTTTTGATTTACATTCATGTTATGCATCTCACAGTTTGCTACTAACACATTGTAGAACTATAGATAACTTCCAATAGCAGTACACCAGAAAGAACAGTGTGGTAAAGCAAAGGTGGTTTAGTCATGAGAACCCATGATCGGTATGATGCTCGGGATTCTTACGAGCGAGAACAAGATGCCATGGGAGAAAATTTCCACAATAGAAATGATGACATAGAATCTAATGGAAGGAGATTCCAGGGGAAACCTTCTGAGGTTGCAGCCACCATGAGAAGCTTGGTTAAATCCCAAGAGGAGCAGCATCAGTTGAATGCTGCCATATTAGAAAGCTTGATAGACTTGCAGAAAAAGATAGATTCTGGCCGAGGTACATCAAGACCAAAAGGCAGTAAGAGAAGCACTAGGAGAAGAAGAAGGACTTTTGGTGGATCATCTGACTCTGAAGAATCCAGTGGAGATACAAGTTCATCTTCTCATAAAAGGAAAAGAAGAAGGCACCACAGGGATCACTCTTGAGATGAATTTAGGAAATCTAAACCTGCTACATTTGATGGTGAGATAAAGATGGGACAAGAGGCTGAAGCTTGGATTCTTGGGATCAAGAAGTACTTTCCAGTACAGGATTATTCAGGGAACATGAAGGAAAGAGTTGGCATATTCAATCTGAATGGATGAGCATCCATTTGGTGAAAATATTTCAAGCAGGTAAAGAGGATCAGTGAAAGGAAACTGAAGTGGAAACAGTTCAAGAAGTATTTCAGGCAGAAATACCTCTCTAATAGGTATTATGATGATAAGATTAAGGAATTCCATGAGCTGAGATTGGGACAATAGACCATGGATGAATACGCAATTGATGTTTTTGGAATTATTGAGATATGTCTGATACATCAGAGATGAAAAAGTGAAGATCTAGCGGTTTATAAGTGAATTGCCTCAAGCCTACAAAGATAGAATTGAGTTCTATGAGTCGAGAACTCTCGAAGAAGCAATAAGAAAAGCTAAGTATTTCTATGAGCAAAGCAAAGGAAAACCTGATTACCATAAGGCATGGAAGGACAAGAAGAATGAGAATTTTGACTAGAGAAAGAAAGGTTTCAAACCTTCTAGATTCAAAAATTAGTAGAAGCATCCATCCCAAGCTGTGAGTAATCTAGTTGGAGTGACAGGTGAAAATCCTAAAGAGCCACATCAGAATAAAGGTCCACTCAAATGTTGGAAATGTGAAGGACCTCACTTGCACAGATATTGTCCACTTGAGAATGAAAGTTCAAGGCCAACCTATAACATTCAGGAAGCAGAAACAATGGTTCAAGTAGCAAGGGCAGTCCCTAGAATTTATGCAGCACTGGAGGACCGCCAGGAAGATCATCAGTCAACTGTGGTTGAAGTTATAGGTAACATTGTTGAACAATCTATTTCTAATTTGATTGACCCTGGTTATACTCACAGTTATATCAGTCCTAGGGTAGTGGAGAATTGTGATTTTAAGAAGGTCAAGCATAGGAAACCTTGGTTAGTTTAGCTTGCCACTGGGACTAAGAGAAAAGTCAGTGAATTGGTAGAGAAATGTCCATTGGTTATTAATGGATTGATCACTTGTGTAGATCTGAATGTTCTACCGCTTGGTTCCTATGATGTTCTCATTGGAATGGATTGGTTAGAAGCTCACAGAGTGAAGCTTGAATGTAATAACAAGACTTTTGAATGCATGGATGAAAAAGGAAACATGGTAGTTATGAAAGGTATTCCGAAAGTAATTTCAATAACACAGGTTTTAGCAATGCAGTTAAATAAGTTTTGTAGGAAGGGTTGCCAGTTGTATGTAGCTCATATTCTGGAACCAAAAGGAGATGAAACTCCTAGGTTGGAGGACTATCAGGTGTTACAGGAATTCAAGGATGTGTTTCCCGATGAGATTCTAGGGCTTCTTCTAAAGAGGGAAATTGATTTCACCATTGAACTTGTGCCCGGAGCATCACTAATGTCCAAGACACCCTACAGGATGAGTACACCGAAGATCTAAGAGTTGAATATGCAATTGCAAGAGCTGGTGGAAAAGAAGTATATTCGACTGAGTGTGTCTCCTTGGGGAGCACCGGTTCTATTTGTGAATAAGAAGGATGGTACACTCAGTTTATGTAATGATTACAGGAAATTGAACAAAGTTAGTATGAAGAATAAATATCCTTTACCTAGGATTGATGACCTCTTTGACCAAATGAAAGGAGCAAAGGTATTTTCCAAGATTGACTTGAGGTCTGGTTACCATTAGGTGAGAATCAAGGATGAAGACATTGATAAGACAGCCTTCAGGATAAGGTATGGACATTATGAGTTTGTAGTGGTACCATTTAGTCTCACAAATGCATCGGCTACATTTATGTGCCTTATGAACAGTATCTTCAGTAAGTATTTGGAAAAGTTTGTTCTTGTTTTCCTTGATGACATTCTTGTTTATTCTAAGAATGAGGAAGAGCACGAGGAGCATTTGAGATTGACAATGCAAGTGCTCAGGGAACATCAAATGTACGCAAAACTAAGAAACTATGACTTCTATAGAGATAGAATTCAGTACTTGGGTCACATTATCTCAAAAGAGGGTATATCAGTAGACCTTGAGAAGATCGAAGCCATTATGAATTGGCCTACTAGAAGAAATGTGACGAATGTAAGATCTTTTATGGGACTTGCAAATGAATACAGGAGATTCATTGAAGGATTTTCCAAGGTTGCACATGCCATCACTTCTTTTCAAAAGAAAGGGGAAAAGTTCAAATGGACTTCAAAGTGGAAGAAAGCTTCCAGCAATTGAAGAATCTTCTCAGTAGTGCATCGGTATTGAAAGTTGCAGAACCATAGAAATATTTTGCGATATGTACCGATGCATGTGGACAAGGGATTGGAGGATTCCTTATGTAGGACAACCACATGGTATGTTATGAATCAAGAAAGGTGAAGGAGCATGAAAATAAATATGCCACACATGATCTAGAGCTTGCAGCCATAGTACATTCTCTCATGATGTGGAGACATTAGTTAATGGGTAGAATATTTGAGCTCAGAATAGATCACTGTGGACTGAAGTATTTGTTTGATCATCTTACACTGAATGCTAGGCAATCAAGATGGATAGAATTTTTATGTCACTTCGATTTTGAAATCAAGAACATAAAAGGAAAATAAAACAAGGTAGCTGATGCACTCAGCAGGAAGGTACAGGAAATGCATGTGGCATCTCTTAGTATTTTCCAATCAGATTTGAAGCAGCAAATTGGTAATCATGTTGCCACAGATGAATTGTATGAACAGGTAAAAGACAATTTGCAACAGCAGAGTCTTGAGAAGAGGTATGAGGGATATAAATTGGAATAAGATGGACTTCTCACTTTTAAAGGTAGAATTTATATTCCGAATGTAGCAGATTTGAGGAGAATTGTTATGGATGAAATCCATCAAGCTGCATATTTGGGTCACCCAGGATACCAAAAGATAATTGCTATAGCTAGAAAGCAGTACTTTTGGCCAGGTATGAAAAAGGAAATTCCTGAATACATTTCAAGGTGCATGAAATGTCAACAGGTAAAGGTTGAGCATCAACACCCAACATGATTGTTGTAGCCTTTGCCAATTCCAAAATGGAAATGGGAAGTTATTTCCATGAATTTTATTACAGGATTGTCGATGACTTGGATACAACATGATTCCATCATGGTTGTGGTAGACAAGTTGACAAAAGTATCACATTTTATATTAGTGAAGTCTACACACAAGACTGATGACATTGCAAATATTTTCATGAAGGATATTTTCAAATTGCATGGATTGTTGAAGGAAATAATTTTTGACAAAGATGTCAAGTTCACTTCCAATTTTTGGAAGGGGTTGTTTGTATATTTGGGTACAAAGTTAAACTTCAGCACTTCATACCATCCTCAGCTGGATGGGCAGATGGAAAGAGTTAATTAGGTGCTTGAAGATATGCTTCACATGTATGTGATGGAAAAACCAACCAAGTGGGAAGATTACTTACACTTGGTAGAGTTTGCTTACAACAATGGACAACATGCATCCTTGGGGATGAGTCCATATGAAGCTTTGTATGGAAGAAGGTGCAGGACACTAGTGACTTGGGACAACCCACTGAATTGAGTTGTGCTTAGACCAGAATTTTTTAAGGAAATGGAGCAAGAGGTTGTAAAGATCAAGCAGAATCCGAAGACAACATAGGGCATACAGAAAAGCTATGCAGATAAGCATAGGATGAACAGAGAGTTCAGTGTTGGGGACCATGTTTACCTCAGAGTGAGGGAAAATTAAAGTTCCTTAAAGCTTGTAAATCATGCCAAGCTGTCACCTAGATATTGTGGGCCGTTTGAAGTGCTTGAAAGAATAGGGCCTGTTGCATATAGAATTGCATTGCCTGCTAGTACTAGAGCTCATAATGTTTTTCATGTTTCTTTGCTTAAGAAATATGTACATGATCCTAATGATGTGATAAATTGGGATGTGATCTAGGTGGAACCCGAAGGAAAGTTCCAAATTGAGCCAATGTGCATCCTCAATAGGAAGGTCACAATGCTCCGAAACTGAGCCATAGGGAAGGTAAAGGTGCAATGGGAGCAGTACGGACCTGAAGAGGCTAGGTGGGAGCTGGAGGATAACATGCGACTGGCACATCCATTTTTGTTCAATTCTGCGGAACACTGATGCAGTACCAGTGTAGCTTATTGTTCAAATTTTGTAAAGCACTGAGGACATTGATATTGAAGGGGGAGGGGAATGTAACACCCCGATTTTGACCCCGCTTGCATTAGTATATATGATACATATATTGTATATGATCTTGGTGCAAAGCTAAAGGGAAAGGCCCCACCATGATTTGGTTATGTTATGTTTTGGATAAAAATGGTCACCGATGGTATATCGAGACATGTGGCATACATATTAAGTTGTGGCACCATGTAAATGTGCATTTTAATTAATAACCCAGCCAACTATGTTCACTGCAACTAAATTGAGAAGGGGCATGATTCCTAAGGGTAAGGAGGGGGAAATCTAAGTCCTGAGTCATGGGGGGAAAATCCATGTGTCACCACTCTCTTTGTCTCCTTAAACCACCTTAATTTTATGTTGTTAGTGGGAGTAGAAATGGGATAGTAGGAAAAACCACCACTACACCCATGCTTGCTCTCGCTCTCCACGATGTGCCTTTGTTGTGGTAGATGGTCTGCCCACTAGGGAGAAGGATTGAGAGACTGTTTGTTCCCAACCGTCCCGCGGGCTGAGTTAAAAGAATGAATGATTCCATTGATGGGGGTTTGCCATCCCCCTTACACCGGATTTCATTTCAGAGAGATTCTTCCCCTCCTGTTCAGGAAGATTTTCTTCACGTTCACGCAGAGAGTGCATCTTTCCCACCGATTGTTGGCTTGCGAGCCTGCTAGTTCTGCCTCCCAAATTTGAAGGCTTGCGGACTGTTTTCTTTCCTCTGTTCACACAGAGACCGTGTATTTTTCCACGATCACCAGGTTGCATAATTTTCTGTCATTTCCATCATTGAATCATGAGCTGAATACTGCTACGCTATTGCGGGGTCGTGACCATAATTTTCATCCACATTTTCATTTTGGCTGTGTCTTTTTCCCCTCACGCACAGACTGAGAATCATTTTCCTTTCCCATTGTTGTCTGTGTAAATTTCTCCAGTGATTTCCTTGAGGAATGGATGTGGGTTCATAGTTGTTATGGGTTGCTGTTTGTCACAATGGATTGACTGTGTTTTTCTCCTGTAAAATATTGAATAGTTGTTTGGTTGCTTGCATGTAGTGGATTGTCCTCGGACTACTTTGGAGTGGTGAAGGAGGGCCTGAGGTGCTTGATAAACCTAGTGGATTAAGAACCATGTAGACATAGCTTCTGAGCTAGCTTTCTTCTCCATAACCCCTGAAGAGCACTGGAGGGAAGATCAGGGTCTGAGGGACTGCGTTGTAGTGAAGGAACTAAATTCCTTCTGTTGGGTGTGTGGGGTTGTTCTAGAAGCCCGGATGGCTCTGGTGTTTGTGTCTGTAGCTCTTCAGTATCTCACTAGCTTAGCATTAGCCTTTCCCAGTCATGGATGGCCTGATAAACCCAACTTTCTTCACTTGGCTGATCCATTGGTCGCCTGATAAGCCCAACTGCATTGGCTTGGATGAACTGTGTACCCTTGTCGATTTTTATCCTTGGATATGTGTAAGCCTATTAGTTCCTTATTCCTTGGGGAATCATGCTCAACTCGGTGGTGGCAGCATTGCTGAGAGATTAAAGAGAACGCAGGCCTATGGTTGGGTTGAACATTACAACGACGTAGCTGGTTGCGGAACAAGTTCTTCATAAGATAAGTATTCTTTCCTAACTTGTATCTGCAATTATAATTACCATTGATGAATGAGGTTATACAGCTTAAATGCTGATTTGTATATGCATGAGTGTCGATTGATATGTTTCTTCCATTGTGCATATGAATGATTATAATTAGTAATATGCTTTATGTTTTAAGTATCATGCTTCAGCAGTATATGTATATGTGTATGTTACTGTTCATGGGGATAGATCCCCAGATGATTTGGATTATTGTAGTGTCCTCTTCACTGGTCGGAGGGTCGGGGATATTACACATTGAGTTCCTATACTTATTCTGATTTATATTCTTCTTTTCAAAAATGCATGGTAAAGGAATCAAACATCTCGTCAGGTGTCTTTAGGGAATACACATGTCGTATAAGGTGATCCTCAATAGAATCAGCAATAATTCTCTTGGGTTTGACCAAGTTCTTCTTGTGTAAGGACTTAGCCTCATCTCCCTCTGGAACTGGAAACTCTCCACTTATCTAGGTGTCCAATTCATTTCCTTCAAGAACCTATGAAATCCCATAATTCCATGCTCAAAAATTTTCAGCTTCACCAAGCTTGTCATCAAGCTACTGTGATAGGTCATTTTGAAATAAGAACCTGAAATGTAGGTAGCAAAAGATTAGATCTTACCGATTGGAGGTGTTTCTCCTGGTTTTGAATCTAGCTGATCTAGGATTTGTTAAGAAAACCCTAATTTTCAAAACTTGGAATCTCAAAATTCTGATTGAATAAAAGGATGGACCTCTTCAGGGTGATCTATCTAACGTACTCCTTTTCTGATAACAGTGGAGGGAAGCTCTTGGAACAGGAAGACCTAGTATTCCATTTTCTTCTGCAAAAATTCCTAATATTATTTCTGTAGTATCGCCGAAACTACTGCTAGTCTGTGCTTGAGATTTTGTACTAAGGTAGCATTGTTTGTCCTCTTTACAAAACCATAGGTTTTATCATAATTTGTTTCACTAATGGGTAGTTATGATAGATTTCCCACGGTGACCTATTTGAGGACTATTCAACATAGCAAACTTGGATGGATAGCAACATGTCACTGTTCCAACTTCAGGGTCTGAAACTTTGACCACAGTAATTAAAATCCATTCCCTATATGGAACATCTTGAAGAATTTTATTTGGACCTTTGTAGCCAAAGATATATCAATTTTCCCATGGTATCCTGTTTAGGGATGAATCCTGGGAGAGCCTAGAACCCTGATTTGGAGGAATCATATCTCCCTGAATATAGTGAATATGAGGCTAAAATTTTTACATAGGGTACATTAGGATTTTATAATTGGATCCTGATCCTTATTCAATATCAAGATATAATGAATGTACCAAAGCTACCAATTTTAGTATTTTAGGATTTTTTAGGCTCGAGGTCAAAATAGGGTTTGAATTTCCTGAAGTTTTACTCAACCAAAAACTTTAACCTTAGTATCTAAAATTTGATTTTGATGAGGAGAGTAATCCTACGATGGGCTCACTAAAAAATTCCTCTTCTGTGAGAAGCCCTAATTTCTCGATGTAGTGAGAAGTCAAAAACTGAAAATGCTCAGAATCAGATTCTGCTTCGACAGAAAGATGCTCCCTTCAATGGAGAGTTATACTAGCATCCCTTTTTTGATGATCTATGGAGAGATACCCAAAAATTAAGAAGCCCTAGCTTATGTAGCTGGACACTATCTTCTTCTCAGG
Organism: Pseudotsuga menziesii; assembly: GCA_001517045.1. Classification (NCBI taxonomy): domain Eukaryota; kingdom Viridiplantae; phylum Streptophyta; class Pinopsida; order Pinales; family Pinaceae; genus Pseudotsuga; species Pseudotsuga menziesii. The sequence continues at coordinate 19,353 of LPNX010739029.1, forward strand.
TTAATTCTGATACCATGTTAGATTTTTATCAATTAGACAGTATGATATTGGGATCTTATCTGAGAGAATAACATGCACATCAATAAATCACAAGAGACAATAGACACACAGATTATCCTTGGGGAAACCATAAAATAAAAACCTTGCAACTTCCTCATATATAGAGTGAGCACCAATGGCAACAGTAAAACCCAAACACAGAAATATGATCTCCAACAGTTGTTCTCTCTCTCTTGAGTGAGTGAGCTTCTTCTCTCTCACCTGTACACTATAGTTGGGTGAGTGTCTGTCTCAAATAGAGAGGCTCACTCTCTATTTATACTAATTTCTAACTTAACAATTACTTACTAGGGCCGACTTCCTTCAGAGAGTCTAATAACCTTAGTTCCTCGAAATTGTGGGGACTTTTCCCCTCGATAACCTAGGAGGGTTAACCTATATGAATTTACATGACTTGACTACATTAATGATTCCCCCTATAGGAACATCAGGGACCAATGAAATAAAATATATAAAATATACAAGTGAATACATTCCAAAGTTACAAATAAATAAATAGTTTTTGGCAGCGATGAAAAGTGTTTTTGTAAGCCTTCGGGCTGTAAAATTATTAGTACAGAGTTAATGTTTTGAAACCCCTTTATATTTTATATCGTGGATTCTATGGGAATTTGTATCATGGTTGTTTCATAAATAAAAAATAACTTACTGTAAATCTTTACAGTCTCTACGATTTTGTTTGAGTCCTTTCAGTGCTACTATTTGTATGGTTTATTAATAATATTTAAACCCTTTTTAACTTTTAGTAATGTTTTGTATTTTTTTTATGTGAAGGCTCTCGGGTTATTACTACTGTAAATTATTTTATGTGAAAAGATTTTATATGATTACTGTATATAGCCTTTATAGGGTTTCCAAAATTGGTTTATGATAGAGTTTACGACTACGACCTATCTTTTTTGGATTTAGATGCGACTATTGTAGTTTTCAGTTAATACTCATTTCTTGATAAAATATCCTTTACAAGCCTCAAACCTTGTCGTGTTAAACATTTTTAATAGTAAAATAAATATATTTTTTGTTTAATTTGTATAAACCCTATTTAAATTATGCATAGTTTATAAAGATCTTTGGTTATATCGAAACTATCATTGTGTTAGTTATAAGTTCCAGTTATTTAATAGAATATTTGGTAAAACAACCCTACACGCTTCGAACACTTGCCTTGTGCTACAATTTTTAAAAAGGAAAGTTTGTTTGTTTGAACAATTATATCGAGTCCTTTAATTTGTTAAAATGTAGTATTTACCCTGAGTCGTTTTTGTACAAGAAAGAAAAAAAGTAAGCCCTTTGGTTGTAGGAAATAAATCACTAAAAAAATTATAAAAATATATATTTTGTTTCTACTCTATATATTTAATATTTAATATATAACACTAGGACAAAGATTTTGTATTTTGAGATCAGGTGGAAACGTTAATTGATAAGCCACTGGTCCAACTCTTGACAATATCTCAAAGGGTCCACAATACGTGGGTGCTAATTTAGCACAACTCTCCAACTTAAAGGATATTTTTATGGGTTTTAGCTAGACAAAAACTGTTACTCACATACTTGAAATTATTTTTGAGTTCTTTTAAGGTCTGTGTGACTCTTTTGTTTGTCCTGTGAAATTTTCAGATTGCTTTATACCTATTTCACTATTAGTTCCATTTCTTTTAACAAGTCAGGTCCTAACATCAATATGTCAACTCGATTACTCCAAGAAATGGGAGTATTACATTTCCTACCATACAGTATTTCAAAAGGACTGAGTTTAGTTGAAGCTTAATAATGATTGTTATAAGAAAAATTGACTAATTCCAGATATTCTTCCCATTTTTTTGGATGATCCCTAACATACATTCATAACATATATTCTAAAACTTGATTCACTCTTTTTGCTTCTCCATCCATTTGCAGATGATAAGCGGTACCAAAATTTAACTTAGTGTCCAATCCCTTTAAACAATGAATTCGAGAAATTACCAGTAAAATTAGTATCCCTATCATAAATTATCATCTTAGAAATTCCATGCAAACGAAAAATTTACTTGATAAAAATATCAACAATATTAGCAGACTTATAAGTAGCTTTAACACATATAAAATGAGCTTCCTTACTAAATTTGTCTACCACTACCATCATAGAATCATTTTGCTTTTGATTTTTAGGAAGTCCTGTTATGAAATCAAGGATGATAATTTCCCATTTCCAATCTAGGATTGGTAATGGTTGCAAAAGACATGTTGGGTTTTGATGCTCAACTTTAACTTGCTGGCAATCTATACACCTAGCAATATATTCAGGCACTTCATTTTTCATATTGGGCCCGAAGTAATATTTTCTTAACATTGTTATCATCTTTTGGTAACCAGGATGCCTTGAGTAACGATAGTTCTGTACTTCATTTAAGATTAGCAATTTAATTTATGGTACATTAGGTACATATAATCTATTTTTATACAACATTAAAAAAATTTCGTTGAAACTAAAATCTATTTTTATATTTTTAGATTCATTGTCTGTAACTTTTTCTGTTAAATTTTGGTAATCCTTATCCATTTTTACTCAATCTTCGAACTTATCATCCAATTATTTTTTATAGCTGCTAGCAACGACTATAAAATTCAGATTTGCATTTCTTCTTAAGGTATCAACCACCTTATTCTCTTTTTCTTTTATATGTTTAATCTCGAAATCATATTCGCTAAGGAAAGCTAACCATCTTTCTTGCATTTCGTTCATATTTTGTTGATCAGACATGTATTTCAAACTTGTGTTATCAGACACTAATAAAAATATTCTACCGATTAGATGATGACACCACATTTTCAAGGCATGTATTATAGCATCCAACTCGAAATCGTAGATAGCATAATTATTTTCATGTATTTTTAACTTTCTTGACTTATATGCTATTAAATGACCTTCTTTCATTAATACTCCACCTAGGCCCTCATTGCATGCATCAGTGCATGCAATAAAGTCCTTATTTGGATTTGTTATTTTTAAGATAGGTGCACTGGATAATAATTCTTTTAACTTATTAAATATTTCTTCACATTTTAAATCCCATACAAACATTTTTCCCTTTTTTTTGTAAGGATATTACGGGATTCACGATCTTTGAGAATCCTTCTATGAATTTTCGATAATAACCTATAATCCCCATGAATGATATTTCATCTGATACATCCTTAGGAATAGGCCATTCCATTATTTCTCTTATCTTATCAGGATCCACTGATATCCCTTCCTTGTATATCACATGGCCTAGATACTGCATTTTATCCTTAAAGAATTCGAATTTACTGAATCTAGCGTACAATTTGTGTTCTCTTAGAACTTGTAATATTATTTGAAGATGTTCATCATGTTCTTCTTTGGTTTTTCAATAAATTAGTATGTCATCTATAAATACAACTATGAATTTATACAAATACTTACTTAACACATTGTTCATTAAACACATAAAATATGTTGGAGCATTTGTTAGCCCAAATGGCATGCTACAAACTCATAATGCTCGTAGCAGGTTCTGAATGTGATTTTAAATATATCTTCATCTTTAATTCTGACTTGATGATATCCAGATCTCAAGTCTATTTTTGATAATATTGTTGCTCTGCGTATCTAATCAAACATATCATCTATGGGGGGAAATGGATATCTGGTTTTAATTGGCATCTTATTTAACTAACGGTAATTTATACATAAACGTAAGGTACTGTGTTTTTTTTTTAACAAATAAGACAAGTTCTCCCCAAGGGGATACACTTGGTCTTATGTAATTATTATCTACTAACTCCTATATTTATATTTTTAATTCATTAAGTTATAGCATATTCATCTGGTAAGGAGCCTTTGAATTGGGTACAGCTCCCGGTACTAATTCAATAGTAAAATCTAATTATCTTTTCGGAGGTAATCCTGGAATATCTTCTGGAGATATATCTAAAAATTATTTTAAAATTGGAATATCTTTAAATTTAAATTTATATTCTTTATTCATGTTTTCATTATTCATTACATGCACAAGAAAAACTTTACAACCTCTATGTACATACTTTTTCACTTGCAAAGCTGAAATTTGTCTAACATAAACTTTTATAGGTATTCCTTTCCCTATGTTTCTCCTTTTTTATTTAAGCATGTAAATGTTTTCTCAAAACAATTTAAAACTACTATGTGCTTTTCCAACCAATCCATACCTATTAAAATGTCATATGACCATAGAGGTATTACATTTAATTTCACTTGAGTTTTGAATTGACTCATAAACATTTCACAATATTCAACACAACTAACTACCTTTCTCTTGGTTCCTGTAGCTTACTGAACATGCTAAGATTTTCAAACTTTTTCAAACGCAAGTTACAACTCTCTGCTATACTAGGTGACACATAGCTTAAACTAGGATCTAGATCTATCGGAATAGAAATATGTTTATTATGTATCATACTTTCTATTTCAACCATGGATGTTTGGTGATCAACCTGTCAATTCTACAAGGCTACATTAATCCTCAACTTATCATTTTCTACTTCACCAACAATTGCTTCTTCCTGTATTGTATGCACATCGTTGAATTTCCTCTTTATGTTTGGACAGTCCTTTCCATAAAGAGGTCCC
>LPNX010739029.1:33021-74914 GCA_001517045.1 Pseudotsuga menziesii
TTCGATTCTTTGTAATTAATGTATATTTGTCAATAATGCAAATTTTATAAATCATTTTAGCATGTTTAATTAATTATTTATAAGTCCAGTTAATTAAATAGATTTGGTTCATAGATTAACTAGTTTAATTCGTACATTCGTAGGTATTTATTAGATTTAATTACCCGAAGTAATAGCTCTAGTTTTATCTTTTAGACTTAGTTCAGTTAGACTTTCAGGCTAACAGAGCCTTTAAACCTGTTGGAAACAACCATCCCAAACAGCTTGGAACCTGCTCTAAGGATCCCGGTCTGGGTTGTCTTCCCCGTTACGTGCATAGTCACATATGCTCGTCAACAAACTGTTAATTGGAGAAGATATGAAAACAATGATTATTCTACAAGTTCTAGTGATGCGCATTCCAAAAGAATTGATTTGCGAGAAGATAAAATATATGTGTGACAGATTTTCTCAAGAAATTTGAAAGTGAAATTTATAAATACATCAGGCATTCACATAGAGCACGATGGAAATTTTTTTAATTCAAACATTCCCATGAATTTTTTTCAACCATAACAATTTTGTTTGTGGTTGATTTTGCAAAAAACTACACATTTACTGAACAAAAAGAGATTCATAGTGAATACTATCATTTTGACCAAGTTTCGATATCTATCCATGTTCTATATAGAAATTCTTAATAGAATGTTGATGGAATTGAAAGCACATGTGACAATCGAGATGTGATTAAATAATATCACTTTTATGTCAGCGATGATCATACACACGATACAGATTTTGTTCAACATTGTATTGATTTTTTTTTTATGATTCACTAAAAAGACACGAAGTTAAATTCAATGAACATTGGATATGGTTGGATGGATGTGCGGGGAAACTTAAATCTTCGTGATAATTTTTTTGGTTATGTCGACTTCATAAAGCACTAAACATTAAACATCGCTGGAATTTCTTTGAAACTAGACATGGAAAAGGTGAGCATGATGGTGCAGGAGCATGCGTAAAAACAGAACTTCGAAGATGGAAAATGAACCATTCTTATAGATGATTCAATTCAGCTGCAAAGGTTTTCCATGTTAGGATTATTAATCCTCCCTTGTCCAATTTGGTCATATGTCTAAATCAGGAGTCATGTCTAAATTGAGAGTCCATCCAGTCTATTTTTAGTCACTAGCACCATTGGGTCCACTTGGCCTAATTGGGGAACATGTTTCAATTACTAAAGTGTGTGGAACACTAATTGAGTCCTACTGCCACTTATTACACTTGCATGCATCATTTTAGGAGCCTCATAGACCAATACCTACAATTTAGTAGCCACTAGGAGTGCCGATACCAACCAAGGTTAGTTGAGTTGAGTTGTTGACCAGTCAAGCTAAGTTAGGAGTCAGATACATTTAGTTCTAGTTGTGTACATTCAGTTAGTGCTATGTTTGCATGGTTGCATGTAGGAGAGGAACATTTCCCACCTACCTTAGTCAACAATGAATCAGACACTTGAGTTGTGTTTTAGAACTCTGATGAACTACAGTGATGGTTTGTACAAGGTCAGTTAACCATTGAGTCCTTCAATAATGATTTATACAAGGTATTAGTTACCTATAGTTAAGTAGAGTGTAATCAATTCGAATTTCCTCATGTGTATTCAAATTTCTTGTGTTTATTTATCCAGTGTGCTTCATTGTAATTATTATCTAATTACTTTTTGATTAATGAAAGCAATCATAGTTGCAATCCATTTTTGCACTATTTCATTCTTCAATTGCTGAGTAAATTGTGTGATATATTTTGTGAGTCGTGTGTTTGTCTACAGATCTATGTGCTTAATTTATATGGTATCAGATCCTCGGCGGACAAGGCACCTCTCCTCCTCAGATCTTCAGCTGGATCTTTTTTTTAGTAAAATTGCTCCTTCCAGTAGTGCACCAAAAGCAAAGAATTTACCACTTAATATCCCAAGTTAGGAAATTGTTGATCAAGCTTGCTTGATCAACTATGCTGAGTGTGAAGGAAATTCCAAAAGTGCAGACTGTCGACCTTACTTTGTATGTTTGATTGTGTGATAGGATATCAGTTCTTCTAATAGCATTCACTACAAGCAGCCCTTTCTTCTCATTGCATTCACTACAACAAATCATTCCTCCTTACTGCATTCAAAATGGTTCATCCAGTAAATCCCTTCACTCCCTTTAACTATCAGTAGTGGAAGGAAGACATGGAGGTACTGCTCCACACCAAACATCTCTTCAGAGTCATAGAAGAAGTAGAGGAAGTGCCAATTCTGAATCATGACAAATAAAAGTACTTGAACAGGCTTGATAAATCTCATGGATACTTCTTCTCCTCAGTCTCTTGAGATATTCTATTCCACATCCAAGGATTGAAGAATCCCAAGGAGATTTGGGACAATCTTGCTTCCGTATTCGATAAGTAGGATGAGATGAGGATCCATCAACTAGAAAATGAACTAATATCTCTTAATCCATCCAACTTTGAATCACTGAATGAATTTTTCACAAAATTCAAGAACCTGATATACCAGTTGAAGCAATGCAAGGTAGAGAAGGAGGATGATCAGCTCATTCTTTCCATTCTCTCAAAAATCAGTGCAAACTACTTAGTCTTTGTGTCAAATTTTGAATCCATGAGGATCACTGCTCCAAATTGGAAGACACACACTCTTGATTCTTTCATTGCATCTCTCACTTATGAGCATGATAAGTTGATCCAAATGGGGATCATTCTATCTTCTAGAGATCAAGTACTAGTTGTAGGAGAACCTAAGGGAGCGCATGATAAAGGAAATCAAAGCGATAAGTGTCCTGTGAAGAAAGGGCATCCAAATGAACCTTTAGGTTCAAACAGAAGCAAGAATAATGGCAAAGGAAAGCTCCTCTGCTCTTACCGTGGAAGGGGATTTCATTTAGAAAGCTCCTATATCAGAAGAAAACTTGATGAAATGGCTCTTATTTTGAAGAAACATAACATTCATGCACCTGCTAGCACAAGGACGGATGATTTTGAAGAAGAATATGAAGAATACCAAAGGAAAGGCCATGCACCGAACGCTTGCTTCTCATCAACACATGTCTTCCTCATTGATTTTGGAGCTTCCAACTATATGGCTGCATCTAGAGAATTAGTCTCTTCTTTTTAGTCCCTTGATAGTCCTATTATTCAGATGGGACATAACAGTAAATTCCAAACAAAAGGGAAGGGATCTATCAAGCTTGAACATGGAAGATTCAAAATTGTGCTATTTGTTCCCTTCCTAGCTTCAAACCTATTATTTGTCTACCAGATGACCAACATTGGATCTCCAAAGCGAATGATCTTTGGTCCTGACTCAGTAGAGATCATAGATATCTCTATTGGGACCATCATAGAGAAAGGTTTTGTAAATCATGCCTCAAGAGCATATTATTTCTCACATTTCATGCCTCCTTCAAAACCAGTGCACTCTAAGTAGCCACTTGCAAAGGAAGGTAAAATTATTTAATATGTTTTTTCTGAAGCTCCCACCACTATTGCAAATCCATATTTTTTAGTTTATCATATTGAGACTCAGGGTTATTTAGATCTAGATTCAGTCCCTACTTCCAAACTGGAATCTAGGAATATGACTAGAAACCCATATGACACTTAGAAAGGAAATACCCTTGTGCTACGCCATGCTATCTTACCTCCTTCCGAGGGATGCAATAGAATCCATGTAGGATGCTACATGGAAAGGGACCAGTCCCACTACATTCAGAAGAATAGATGTGATCATACACCTCTTCATCCAGCAAGAGACAAAGGTTACATTCCTCCTTCCTTCCATCATCAATTTTGGAGAAGAAGGAAAAGTCTACATGCCAGGCCCCGTAATACCTGTGCACAGCAAACCATGCATGCTGCCTTGCTACCTCATAGAGATGAAGATTGCAGCAACATATTTTCATTTTTGTCAAACTTGAATCCTGATTCTACCTACTTAGATAGAGGGGGGGATTTTTTCCCATGTGTTTTTTTCCCCAGCTCCTTGTATTAAGCAGTTACTTTATTTTACTTTATGTAATGGGTGACCTATGGTATTAGTTACCAGGGCCCACAAATTGTCCAAGTTAGCATTCAGGGGTTTTGTTAGGATTATTAATCCTCCCTTGTCCAATATGGTCATATGTCTAAATCAGGAGTCATGTCTAAATCGGGACTCCATCCAGTCTATTTTTAGTCACTAGTTCCATTGGGTACACTTGGCCTAGTTGGGGCACATGTTTCAGTTACCAAAGTGTGGGGAATACTAATTGAGGCTTAATTCCACTTATTTCACTTGCATGCATCCGTTTAGGATCCTCCTAGACCAATCCCTACAATTTAGGAGCCATTGGGAGTGCCGATACCAACCAAGGTCAGTTGAGTTGAGTTGGTTACCAGTCAAGCTAGGTTAGGAGTCAACTACATTCAGTTCTAGTCCTCTACATTCAGTTAGCAATAGGTTTGCATGGATGCATGTAGGAGAGGAACATTTCTCACCTACCTCAGTCAGTTAGCCTCAATCAACACTGAATTAGACACTTGAGTTATGTTTTAGAACTCCAATGAACTCCAGCGATGGTTTAGACAAGGTCACTTAACCATTGATTCCTTCGATAATGATTTAGACAAGGTCTTAGTTACCTACAGTCAAGTACAGTGTAATCAATTTGAATTTACTCATGCGGATTTGAATTGCTTGTGGCTATTTATCCATTTTACTTCATTGTAATTATTATCTAATTACTTTTTGATTAATGAAAGAATTCACAGTTGCAAGCCATTTTTGCACTGTTTCATTCTTCAATTGCTGAGTAAATTGTGTGATCTATTTTGTGAGTTGTGTGTTTCTCTACATATCTATGTGCTCAATTTATAGTCTAATGGTGTAAATCACATCTAATCCATGATTGTAACAATCAAAATATGTGCGCAGGTATGTACATGATTTTTTTAATTTATATTAATTGTCAATTTTAAAAAATGTATGGACTAACATTGAAGTATATGTACACTAACATTAAAAGTTGTCATTTGTGATTTATTATTTATTGTGTAGGCTTTTTTGTCTTGTTGGGATTCATGATAGAGATACATCAATACCATACAAGGCTACCACCTTACGTGGGAGTAGATAACTTCACTCTATTCAAATAAAATCCTTCCAAAACGTGTTTACATTTGACAGTAGAAATCAATCAAGTTTTTGTCATATTTGCACTGAAAATGTTGAATCTACAGAAGTTCATGAAAACATAACAAACACCTACATAAAAAATTGGAAACACACAGAGATTAATCCAAAAGGTAAAATGCCACTAGCAAGCATAGACGAATTAGAATTAGAAGAAATAGCAATATCATCTTATGGCGATAGAATTTCAGATCTTGTTAGCGAAGGTAATGATCTTGTTGATTGTTCATTGTTGTCCATCACCTTATGTGTATATAATCAATTTAATTGACTGAAAAACTCTAACGGAAATTGCATTTTCACAGGAGATGTTTTCTCTGTGATTGCACCTTTAGACAATAATGAAAATGTAAATTATTATTTGATGCAATGCACTGAAGGAAATATGAAGTTATTGGAGGACTGCAATGACAACGGATTTATATATGAGAGAGGATCCATCATTTTAAAAGGTTATTTTTTTCAGCAGATCCATATGACTGAAAATTATGTCTAGTTTCGAGATTATGAACCTGATGTTATATGTTGTCAGTATAGTCATTTATTATGTGCATCTCGAATAAAATTGGAACAAGTTCCGTTGAAAAAAAACTTAAAAAATAGAAATTTAAAACTGTCCAAATATGACCATGAATGGATAATTGAAGACGACATTCCATTGTGATGTTCTTAACTATATAAAAAATGAAATGATCGACATTTTTGTACATGTCAAATGTTGTGTCATTTATATAAAATTCATAACATTCATTGTTAACATTCCTAACATTTCCTATCAAATTTCCTAAGATTCATTATTAACATTCCTAGAATTACTATCAAAACTTCCTAACATTCCTAACATTTATTCCTAACATTCCCCACATTCATTCCTAACATTCATTCCCACATTCATTCCTAACAAATTTTCCACATTCATTCTTAACATTCATAACTTTCCTATCTTTAGATTGCACCTATCAAAACTTCTTAACATTTCTAACATAAAAATATTTTTATTATTTATAATTTTCAGAATAATGTATATATAGAATTAGTAAGTTTTTGTAAATAATATCTTTTAATAGTGCAAATTACAGTAGTGTTTGCATGGTGGATGTTATGACTTATGGAAAATGAAAACAATTAAATATAAGATAAGAGTACTCAATAATGTTAGAGGAGGTTGTATATGAAATGCTTGTAAACATTCCTCAACCATTTGGTTGTTATTTTGAAGTTGTTTCCTTAAGGGACAACTAGTTAATTTAAAGAGTGGTAAATACAGTGTATATTAAAGAGTTCTAAATATTGTGTTTATTGGGTGATTTAAAATAAATTTATGGGAATGAAAGTTGCTAATCTAATTCCACTTGAACTTGTATTTTTTTTTAAGTAAGCTAAATGATCATTTTAAGTTTAACATTAAACTTGCATTTAAGGAATCAAGTTGCTAATGTTACCTTAGTAATAAAAAATATTCCATGTGAGGCAGAGGCATTTAACCAATGGAAAGTAATAAATTAAAGTTCTATGATGAGAGATAATATTGTAGTTATATATATGACCATTATCTAAACTTTGTCTGTGAATACAATATGTGAGTTAGGAATATGACTTAAATGTGCAATATTGCAATGTTGGGGTTCCCTTGAATTCAAGAATTCTCAACATTATGAACCTTGGCTATCTTACTAGGATTTGATAATGAATGGTATGGTGAAGAAAATGTTATGTGTGTATTAATAGTACATTGGTATGATTTCTGCTAGTGGTATGATTATCCCATAACTTTAGTGACATAATTGTTAAGAATGTTGAGAACTCTTTTGTCATTTTTGAGTCATATTGTTAGAGAAATAGTAAGTACGCTTTCGATTTGGTTTTACAAATTGATGAAAAAGTAAAGTTGAGATCATGTTCTATATTTGAAGCATGAAAAGCAGCTAGTGTAAGTCTCCTAAAAAATTTCCATGGGCCATAAATCCTTATAGCTAGAAACTATAAGTATGAATTAAGGATGTGTGTTATTTGATAAGATATCAAGTTCATCGTATTAAAGACTTTGGATTCAAGTTCAAATATCATAAATAATAATATCAAACCTTTGTGATAGAATGAATCTAGCTAGTGAATTCCTAACATTTCCTAACAATTATCCGTAACATTCCTAACATTCCCCACACTCATTCCTACCATTCAGTCCTAACATTCCTCACTTTTTTTTATTTATATTGCACCTATCAAAACTTCCTAACATTCATTCCTAACATTCCCCATATTCATTCCTAACATTCCTAAAATTTCCCCAAATTCATTCCTAACATTTCCCACATTTATTATTAGCATTGGATTGCACCTTCCTAACATTCCTAACATTCTGCACATTCAACCTAACATTCATTATCTATTATTCTTAACATTAGATTGCACCTTACTAACATTCCTAACCTTTCTAACATTCCCCACATTCATTCCTAACATTCATTATCTAGTTTTTAATAAGGACCTAGATATACATAATATTATCTAATAGTTCTTAAAATGAATATAGCTATTTTATTGTTGGATGTATGAGGAATTAATCTGCCAATATTTGTGTTTTTGATGTTTTAAATGAATGGAACCAATATGGTCAAATATTAAGTGAAGGTTACATTTCTTTATGTCAAGGAATCAATTCATGAACATGTTAAATCTTAATTTAAATCATAAATTAATAACTTATTTGATATTTTAATAATTTAAACATAAATTATATCTACAAATATTTCATTATTCCATAGAATCATAAAAAAATGTTCTCGATTTGAAACTGGTAACTTTCTACTTTAAAAATATCCTATTTTTCCATGAACACTGAAGCAAAAATCTCTAAACACCATGAGAGCTTGGACTGTACAATATATTTTCATTAAGTGATTGAATGAATTAAACCACTTACAATAACTATTTTTTCAAAGTATTAAATTTAAATGTCTCTTTATCAATTTAAATTTGAATTTAAGTCTCTTTATCAATTAACCATGTTCTCTAGAACTAAGGATAATCCATTAGAATTATTACGATAGGTAGTTACAATGTAAGCACTAAAAAATAGAAACATTTAAAATCATAGTAGTCATATTTATCTAGTAAGCCCATACTAAGAAAGCCAAATATGAACAAATCAAGAAGTTAGCAATGGTAATCATAGAGCTAATCTTGGAGTAGCGGGATAAATTTTTTGATTTATTTCGTATTAACTACATGGGATATGTTAGGTACACTGATTAGAAATATATATACTTACCATAATAAGAGACATGTTATAATTAAATAGAGTATAGGAATCAATGGCACTAATTATAAACACCCTGTATTACACTTGTATGTGATTCCAATCTTGTGGCATAAGTTGTTACCTTTATATTAACTATACTCGTTGCACTTCTATCACCATTATCGAGTAGTGTGTATATTCTCCTTTTTTCCGTAATAAACACTATGGAATAGTGATAATTACTGAGTGTTCATTACACATAGCTTAGGCATTACTTCAATATCAGCTTGGTTCTTGGATACAGTAAGTTCAAGCTCAAACCTATGATACTAGCTCTATTGGTATAATAAATATGATCCATATATTATGCATATTACTTAGTTGTATCAGTACAGTTAAACGTGCTATCTAAAAAAAATAGGCTTTATAAAAGGTATTCCCATACATCACATGTGTTCACTTTAAATACTATGATTCTAGTCAAAGTTGATTGACACCAATTTATAAGTAATACATATGTAATTATACTATAATGTAATAAGGAGATGACATTGATTGTACTAGTTATGATAATCAAGCCAATAAGACCATGTTAATAGGGGGTAATCATGTTTCTATAACCACTTAAACTATAGAGAACTTAATGGTTCTAGTTCAGCTTTATGAGCTTCTCTTCATCTTGTAATTAGTCGACATGAGCTCTACATATTATATATAATAAATAATCATTACATTGTTCATACTGTAACTATGTGTAACTAAGAAGATACTAGTTCCAATCCCTACTTCTATTCCCATAAAAGCCACAGAATACAATCTATAAATAACTATGTCCACATGAACAGAGTGCATGAACTCTGTCCATGTTGACAGAGTTCATACACTCTGTCCACATGGACAAATTTTATGCACTCTGTCACATGGACATAGTTCATGAACTCTGACCACATGGACAGAGTTCATGAACTCTTTCCACATGGACAGAGTTATTTATAGACTGTAAAATTAATTTAAAATTAATGTAAAATAATTAAAAATCAATGTAAAATATATTTTTGTTAATGCATATTTTTTTTAAAATTTTTGATTTGAGCATACCTGTTTATTTTTCGCTGCAAAAAGACACCGATGAAACCAACCTTGAGCATCCAAAGCTGAACAACGAAGGAAGAAAAATGAAGCCGAACACCGAAAAAATGAACGATACCTGCCAACAATGTACAAAAGTTAGAAAATTAACAGAAAGATAAACAATTATGAAAATTAACAAAATTAAAATTACCTTTTGAGAGGAGCGAACAGAAGGGTGTCGGGGTGGCGACTCTCCATTCCAAGAGGAGGCCAGAAGGGTGGCAGGGTGGAAAAACTCAACCACATCAACCAAGTGACTAGGTGATGACCACGCGGGCAACCAGGGTGGCAGTACCAGGCGGGTGGCAGAACTTGGTGGGATGGGGACCAGGCGGGTGACCAGGAGATGACAAGCGGGACGTGGACCAGATGAGTGGCAAGATGGGAGACCAGGTGAGGACAGACAGGATGCGTGACTTGCAAGCAGAAAAACGATGGGCAATGACCTGGCAGAGGGCACGATGGGCGACCTGTAGGCGAAAAAAATGATAGGTGGCGACCTAGCAGGGTGGCACGACGGATGACAATAGGCAGCTTGAAAGCTGAAAAACATCAAATGTTGACCGCAACTAACCTTTTATGCATAAATATTCAATCAAATAATTATTTGGTCGAATAATTGTTCGGTCGAATACTTTTTTGACTGAATAATTGTTCGGTTGGATACTTGTTCAACCGTACAATTATTCAGATGAATAATTATTGGGACAAATAAACATAGAAACACCAGTCAAAATTACTCATCGGCTATGCGTTTTCACATATTTTGATGTCTCTGTTAATTTAAATGGTTCACCATTAAAGATTATTTGGCCGAATAAAGGATTGATTATTCGACCGAATAACTTCCGTTATGTTTTTCAGGCACCCGATTCTCATGAAAGTGTTACCCAACTTCATGTTTTCACCCCTTAGGCTTTTAATCGATAATATAAGGTACATATTGTAATAAAATAAAAAATTTACTAAGTTCCTTCATAGACATTGAACCTAGCTTAATATTGTAAAATTCCTTATCCCTTTATTCATAATACTATTCAGATAAACAAATTTCTTTTAAAGTATTTCTTAATACTCCTCCAAGTTACATACTTTTCTTTAATATTTTTCGCTCGTTTTATATCGTGCCACCATATATCAACTTTTCTAGTTAAGTTATAGATAGCTATTCTAGCTTTCAACATGTCTGAATAATTATAAATTTGAAAACATTTCTTCATCCCAAAAAAACCATGCCTCGTCTTCTTCTCCTTTTTCCACCTCACAATTAAACATAGGGGGGTTTATCTTGTAAAACTCTCCTAAAATTTCTTCATAAGGTTTATATTTTCTCTTTTTAGGACTGTTGTCACTATCACTAATTTCACTGGAATATTTATGTTTATCTCTATGTGACCTAGCTTTAATTATTGAAGAGGAATTACTTTCATTATTAGATAATTTTAACTTCTTACCTTTACTCTTGTAGGATATAGTTCTAGTTTCATATTCATGTTTGTTTCTTTAATCCTTTCCTTCGTTATGTATTTTATCGAGCAATATTTGATTTAGTTCTTCCTACGCTCTTAGGATTCTTTCATTATCTTCCTTAACATCTGTAATTAAAATTTTAAGTTTTTTATAGTTTTAAGTGACTTAGATGGTTGACTATTTAGTGACTATTTAATTCTGCATATAAATTATCTGGATTATTATGATGTGATCCATCTTCAGCACATGCCTTTACTACTTCCATTTCCTGCAAAATAAAAATTTATATTTATGTACAAAAACAATATTTAAACATAGTCAGTATTTTTGTTTTCGTGCTTTTGTATGTGAGTTGAGACAATCTTAAAGCTTAGTGTTTGGAAATTCACTCTGATACCACATGTAACAACTCCATAATTTCATCCAATAAAAAAAAATTGTTACTGAAATCTTAGATAAGTATAAGACCTAATCTAGCTTTACATGGATTTTAAGATCCTAATAATTAACTTATCAATTAAAAAATGGTAAATCTATAAAAAAAATTCTAAAACATTATTTAGGTTTCAAGTCTTCAATTAAAATCACTTAATTCAAAATTTGATGAGTTATGTCTGATTTGTCGTAAGCTACATTTTAAGAGCTTACTTCTTTTATCAAAATATATATGTCATCATGTTTTCATATTCTCAATTCTCTTCTTATTAAACATATAATGAAACTAGGATCGAGGTTTTTAAGGGTCTTACTTAGGTTATGAAGCTAAACGGTTAACTTTGAAGTATTTGCAGGTTTCTCCAAAGGAAGGTAGCCCTATTCTTTATATCCTATACAAACTAAAAGAACCTAAGGGACAAACACCTAGTGACAAATAAATGGCTATGGAAAAAATACAGAGTTCTCTTTCCAACTATAGAAAGTGGGTGTAAAATATTTTAACCATGTGCAAGTGGTAAAAGTGTTCCATGATAAGGTTTAAGTTCTTTCCATTTGTCAAAGGTGTAAAACCTAAAAAGGTTTTAATCCTATGCACTAATATTCAACATTGTTCTGCTGCATTGTGGGAAGGGTGATGTATTAACTCAAAATTTGTAAAAATTTAAAGTTTTTCATGTAACATAAAATGTCAAGATGTCGTTTCCAATGAACCATTAACTGTTAGCGGATATTTAAACAGTTAAAAATAACAAAGAGAATTTCTTTTCTTTGGTTTTGTATAACTTAATGGCTTATATTAAAATACTATGTTAGTAATGTTAAACATAGTAGTTTGTGTTTTTTAGAAAGTGAGAAAAGAAATCTGCATCTTAAATAATGCTAAGTGTGTTAATGTCTTCTTTTGTCAAGTAGGAAAGAATCTTAAATGTGATCGGGGCTTACTTAGCTTATAGTTAACATAGTGGAATGATGGTTCTTTTACAGGTTCTAATAGGTAAGTAGTTTGTTCCAGTAAATTATCCAGATCAAGAAATATACTGCACTAGCATAGGATAAAATGCTAGTAATTTAAATTGTTTGTTTGCAACTTGACCCTGTAAGAGGTAACGTTGACATTGCTAAAGTCATCAAACTGCATAAAGATGTAAAACAAAACTGTGGAAGGATGGCTTATATGCATGTTCAGTTTACCACCAAAATGGAATCCAATTAATTCATCATGTAATTTTTTAACTATTTGCTTAATTTTTTCGAAATGAAATGTTTAAAAACACTTCTACTTTTGCTCATAAGAATTTATGATCTAACATTTTTATAAAATAAAAGATATGTTTTGCATGCAAATTCCTATAATTACATATCTGTTGTATAGCAATTGGAGTATGGTTCTATTCGTATTCAATTGAATTTTTTTGTAAACATTAAAATACTCTATGGTGTTGAACTATTACTTGGTTTTCTTGTTTATAAAACTTTGGTTTCTATGAGCTCCTCTTTTCAATAATATCATTATACTTGTTAAGAGTATTTACATAATGACCCTTGTAGCAGGGATTTCTCCCTTGCCACAAGGCAGGAATGGATACCTTCCATCTATAGGACGGAAGAATAGGTTCCTGGTGGTGAATGCAGAAAATAAAAGCAGAAATGAAATAGGATAGAAATGAAAAATAGCAAAGAAATAAGCTCTTTGCAAACAATGTTAGGGTTCAGCTCCAATACCCTACAAGAACATGTTAGAAACTTGCAAACAAACAATGGATTAGATAAAATCAAATAAACAAAACAAAACAACAAATTATACCTTCTCTTGATGGAATGGGCCACCATGCCCTAGCTTGGAGAGCACCTTTCTTGGCAATGGGGGAGCTATGGCTCAAGGGGTAGGAAGGATGAGAGGGAGTGTGGGTGGCTTGAGAGACAAAGAGTCTCAAGGCATCCACTTAGGTAGCATAATAGTATGCAAGGGAGAAGTGTTTTGAGAGTGACCCCTACCCCTCTATTTATAGCTTTTTTGGGGCTTTTTAGGGTTTTAAGCCCCTGGTTGGGGCTTTAGCCCCTTTCGCCCTATCTTTAGTTCCTTTTGGGGTTTTTAGCTCCTTTGAGGGGTTTTAGCCCCTTTTTGGAGGATTTAGCCCCTAGGAGAACTATTTAGGCTCTTTTTTAGGGTTTTTAAGCCCTTTTGCTCATTCTGAAGCCTTTTTTAGGGTGTGGGGGTCCAATAGGGTGAAATGAGGGTCATGCATGGGTGTCCTTGGGTGGTGTAGGCCATGTAGAGCTGAGTGAGGGATTTTTTGGGTTAATAAATTTCCCCCTGATGTGTGAGGGAAGGAGCTCATCGTATGGGCGACGAACATCATAGGATTTTCTACAGAGAGGTGGTGTTTCCTAGGCTGGGGCATGGTGGCTTTTGGTTTTTATATTAATATGGTTCCCATCAATGGGTGAGATACAAATAATGTGTGACATGTATATGGATGAGTCAGGCATCCCCATGCTCGTAACAATGTCGAAAGAATAATGTGATCTATGCTTTATAATACAAGAGCTGATCATATACAACTGATGATACATAGTGGTTGCCTCAATGAGAGGCTGAATACAATACTGATCTAAAGAACTGCTATATTTGACCCATGGAATTCTCATGGAATGCTATATCTTCATGACTGATAGCCTGATGGATCTAGAATGGTACATAGCTATATAGACTCACTGATGGAAAGTCAGAGTCTTTGTGGTACAAGTATGCTGTATCAATCATAAATCTATATAGAAGTGTTGTTGGGGCTTCTAAACACTGTCTCCAACATAACTCAGAAATCACAAGGGACATAAACCTATTTAGGTCCCTCAAATAGACTAATCAATGTGCTAGAGTTAGGTGACATCCGGGATCTTCAACAAAATACTGCACGGACCAAACCCTGTATGAATCTCCATGATGCAATGATGTAGTTGGAGTCAAGCACATGAGAAACAACCATCTTGAGAGGCACTAAGGACTCCTCTCAAGTGGTACGAGGAACTCATTGATGAGGTTAATGAAACCAAGATAGAGGAACCTCTGGGTCTATCCTTTGGAATATGTGTGTTTGTTGTCGACAGAGGGATACCTGCCCTAGGTCAAGGCAATGGTGTTTCCTTAACCAGAAGCATGAAGGAGATAACCAAAAGATGTGAGACAATCTGTGGACTGACCCACTGAATGGGGAGGGGGGGGGAGGGAAAGAGTTGAACAGGGGCAAGGGGAGTGTAGTAGACACAAAATTCCTTTGTTTAGAGTATGAAGATAGGGCAGACTAGGAAACAAATGAAACTGACTCATGGGAATGGGATCATAGCTATAATACCGGGAATGTCACTGCATATGGGAAATACTTGGGGGAGGTAGATACTTTTAATACTGATGGGATCCAAGGAAGACACATTGCAGAGTACTTTGAAAAAAGGTGATCCAAAGTGGGAATGCTAGAAAACTATTTTCTATGGGGTGGTGTCTAGAGACACCATTGTGGTACTATCTTGTGGATTTTTGGTGATCCCAAGAAAGTAAATGCTTGATGGTGCTTTCAATTTTAGAGAGTCTGAAAGCATGAAGAAGACTCCAGTGGGGGCTCTATTTTGTTGGTAGTCTCCTGTGCCTGAAAAATGATAAAAGTATACATAGGAGAGCTTTCCCATCCTATAGGGGATGAGAGATTTCTTTACCATTGGTAGTCCAATCAGGACGAAAAAGGTTAAACCTATACTGACTAGATGGTCATTCAGATTATTTTACAAGCATGAACAAAACCAAGTTTTCTTGGCAATCTTTTCTTGATGAGAAGGTTGGAAAAGATCTTAATGACAACCCATGGTGATATTTTTCATAAAGTGTGGCCCCTCTGCCCGAGAAAGCATAAAAGTATGTAGAGGGGAATGATCTTCGCTTGAATATGCCAAGGTGGTCCTTTTCATTTGATTGTCTACATAGTGTGCTCAGCAATCTTTTCATTCTTTTAGGAGTCAGAAAAGAGATTAAAGGAAACTCTAGTATGGTCAACCGATTATGGTGGCACAGAAGGTGCCCCATGTCGAGACGGTGGACAGTGGTCCAAATGTTATCCATGGAGTATGGACAGAAGAAGTGGATCTTAAACATACCAATACATGCACGGGATAGATTGCGGTAGAGGCACGCGAGTCGGTGTGACCGAGGCACACAAATTGAGGTGGATTTCGGATAGAGGTCAGGAGAGCTATGTGTGTGTTGTGGTGGATGGACTTGACTACTTTGATATGCGTGCAAGTTCGGAGGTAGTTATACGCCAAATACATGCAAGAGAAATAATTCGTCTTCTGGACAATGGTCCAGAGATCCTCATAAGGTGCGGTGGATGAAGTAGAGGCTATATGATAAAATAAAATTGATGTTCCTTAATGGGTGGTGGCATGAGAACCCACATGAGTAGCGGTAGGAAAGTGTGATGCAAGTACAAGTCTGTAGACACTTGCATCACCATGATGTGGCTTGTAAATCGAGGTAACTTCCAGGGAGCGGTCCCGAAATTTGTTTGTTAAACATGAGACAATGGTTTCATAAGGAGATGGAAATTTGAGCCCGAAGGTGTGAGAGGTGTCTCGAACAAGTTCCGAGTGACTTTGAATTAGAAGCTAATTGTGCTACCCTAACTTGTCGAAAAAATGTTGAAAAACAAAAAGGGAGAAAACTACGCTATAAGGGACTCATAGTGGTTATATCAGGGATAGACTCTCTTGAGGTGGAGCCCGTTGCGCAGCTTTTTCAAGAGTCAACCGTTTGAGATAGCGAAGAGGTATGCCCCCTTTTTGAGATGAAGGTCATTGGCAAGGGGGGATGACAAAATCTGGTCTTTTATAGGAAGAACCGATTCCACACTATGGTTTAAAGGGAATGGGGTAAAACTGGAGGTAGTCTTATAGATCTCTTAGTCATCACATAAGTGGTGTCGTGATAGATCAGGTGGATATTCCACAAGTGATGAGACGGAAGGGCGACTAGTGCTAGAGATCATGTAAATGGTATTGGTTGTGGTTTCTGTGGCCTTGCCCCTAGTCTCTATTGGAGGAAGAGGGGCAGGCCTGGAGATAGAAGGAGTCTTTGATGGACCTGGAGGTAGGTGCAACATCATCTCAATTGGATGGACATGAGTCAACACATCTTGGGGCCTTAGAGGTAGGGTAGGTGGTTCAAGGTACCACATAGGATCTCCCAGTGTGAAATCCTGTAGATTGCAGGTTGGCAAGACAGACTTACTCATGATCCCGGATGGTAGGAAAAGGAAAAGGAAAAGAAAAAGGAAAAGGATCATGTTGATCAGGAATGAACACCACTGTTTCCCTATTAACTTAGGTTAAGGTTGTGACTGAGGTTGCAGCTGCGGATGGAGCTACGGTTACAAAAACCATGGAAGAGATAGGTCTGATGGACCATTAGTGGTGGTGGAGATAAGAGGGTCAGTAAAACTAGAAATCATGTAAATGGACATGGTGTCCAAAGAAGGAGGTGGGGGCTGAACTTCTTTGATTAAGGTGATCTCAGATTCAAGGGAATGTTGTTGAAGGTCAGCTAAAGCCATTCAGAACTCTAACAAGTCTTAGCAATGGTGAGAATAGTGTCCATACAAATAGTAGAGGGCACAAACATGGTTTGTTCTCAATGACTTGTTTCTCACTATTATCCCACTTGGAAGTTCAACCATGGGGAAGTTTGTCATTGTATCGATGGCATCCAAATGTGCACGGATTATGGGAATCTCAGGGTAGTTCTAAGTTGGATGGCC
Organism: Pseudotsuga menziesii; assembly: GCA_001517045.1. Taxonomy (NCBI): domain Eukaryota; kingdom Viridiplantae; phylum Streptophyta; class Pinopsida; order Pinales; family Pinaceae; genus Pseudotsuga; species Pseudotsuga menziesii. The sequence continues at coordinate 50,318 of LPNX010739029.1, forward strand.
CTATTCTTCATAGACAGTCCAAGGTGATATTTGTTGAGGTTCAACAATAGTTTTCGCATTTTTGCCCCTGGACCTTTTTGGGTGTGATGGTGCGGGTGCAGGTGCAGTGGTTGGTTTTTGTGGTTCGAGTGGAGGATGAGACTCAACCACAATGGGTTGCACAAGGGTTAAGACTACCTGGGGCATTGGTGGTTGAGTTGGTGGATCAAGATACCACATGAGAATTCCCAATGTAAATTTGGGTAACTTTAAGGTGGCCATTACTGGCTTACTCATGACACCAGACAGGAGAAAGAGGAAGGGAATTGTGTGGACTGGGGAGGAGCCCATATAACTCCCTGATGGTTGTATGTGGGGATGAGGTTGTGGTTGCGGCTGCGCGAAATGCTGCGGCTGCGAATGATGTTGCAGCTGCCACTAGTACAAAATGAGGAATTCGCTTCTAGGTGACTAAAAATTCTAGTCACCATAGGTTTCTCAAGTGATTTACTACTAAATATGAGCAATTTTGATTGATCCAACTATAAATGAATAAAATTTACGACTAATTTAGTCACCAGTTAACAAATATGACTAGATAATAAGTGATAGAATTAAAAATGACTAACATAAACGACTAATTTAGTCACGGCATAAAAAATGACTATCGAGAAGAATATGAATTAGTCATTTATGTTAGTCATTTTTAATTGTGTCATTAAAAATTGCAAATTTGACAATGAAGTGTAAATTAAATTTTGTAAACTGTAACACCTTCTATTAGTAATATTGGTGCCATGCACCTCAATCTTCAGAGATCCACCAAACCAATTGCGCAAATTTTCTCTTGACCATCTTTATCCCTGCTACACCATTGAAGCAAACCCAACTAAGCGCGTTCCAAAGGAAAATTAGGTTCCTATGTCAATTACGAATTAGGTACTAGAACCAATACCATATTGATACTTAGCTAGAAGAACTATATTAGTCATACATCCCCTCAAGAACTGACCATTCGAATGCACCTCCTCCACATAGACTTACCAAATGCATCTAATGCATGGCAAAAAAAACATGTCCACTTTGTATCTGTGGGCTGAAGGTATCATTCAACCTCTGTTCCCCTATTTTTTGCACTCGATACCCTATTTTTTCAGATGATAGGTCGGTTTAGGATCTCGCAGTGACTAGTTGGAGCACTTCAAAGGTATGGTTCTTGTTGCTCCGATCATGTTTATCACTCCAATTAATAACCAATTGTTATGGATTTTTATAGGTCTCAATGCTGTTGGAGTTACTACTTCTACTTTATATTCACAAGTATCACCATCTCGAGCCTATGCATTCATAACCATATGCATTTTGATCTTTCATCCTTGGAAAAGCATGAGCGCCCTCCTACAATGCCACTATTTGCAAAGGTCACTAGTTTTTGCACATCAACATTCCTCACACGCTCCAAAGGAAAACTGAAGCAGACATTAGAAGAAGTGATTAAACTTTGGAAGGAGGTTTACTTGTTGCAAATGTCATTGTAGAGTAGGGGTCGAATGATACTTTCAATCCACAACTCTGAAGTTGATTTGTTTTTTGGTTATGCATTGGATGCATTTGGTAAGTTTACGTGGAGGCACATTCGAATGGCCAGTTCTCGAGGGGATGCAGAGCCCTCATCTGCGGCTATTGTTGGTCACCGTCTCGAAGTGTATTGATCATATTTCGGTACCAATCAGACTCGATGATTTAGCCGAGAAGTGGCGACTACAACCGGCTTCCGGGCCAAGTCGTCGACTCCGTATACTACTCCATTTATAAAACTAAACAACTTATACGATAATTATTAAAAAAATATAATATATACCCAATTACCATGATTTATATAATAAAATAATAAAAATAAAACAAAAATATATATATATATAAAATAAAACAAAAACCTATATAATTTATATATATATATAAATCTATATAATTTATATAATAAAATAAAAAAAATAAAACAAAAAAATCTATTTTGCCACCCAACTCTCCACCCATCTCTGTTAGGGCATGATGGCTGATTTTCCTAAACCCCATGGAGATTTCATCCTCTAATTCCATTAATGACTGTTGGGGCTCCGACCCTAAAGGTCCTTAGTTTTGGTAACTCCGCAATTTTTGAGGAAGTGTAAGCGGAGTTACAACCTAAAATAGTCTTAGGGGTGTCGCGGGTGGGTCGAAACCCCTCTTTTTAAATAGGCACTTATGTAAAGAAGTAGGCACTTATGTAAAGAAGTAGGGTGAGGTCTTGAATGATTATCTTATGAAGCTAATGTAATACGAAGATAAGAGATTATATAAGGGTTTTTGTAAGAAGGTTAAGTCCCAGCTGTGTGCGTGGATGACCTCTGGAGCTGTGTGCACATAGGGGTTGTGTTGAAAAGGAAGATCTGTAGCTGTGTGCATGGCTTTGAGGACTGAAGGGATCTGCAGCTGAGTGCGTAGATCAAAACTGTCATTTTAGTTGTAAAGAGTTAAATAAAGCACAGTTCTGTGGACGTAACCCCTACACTGGGGGTGAACCACGTGACATCTGGTGTTGTGGTTCATTTGTGTGATTGATTATTATATTTTATGCACTGTTAAGTAAATAACGGATAAAGTAAGATTACTATTAATAACTAGCTTCGCTGTGAATTCCCAGATAAGGGTTGTGCAAGAAACTGTTTATTTATCTAATCGCAAAGCTGAATAATTGATAATACAAGCATTGTGTTAAGTAATTATTAATAGTTAAAGAGTAAAGGTACAGTGAGATTCTCTCTTCTGCTTGCAGAAACCTGATTCTGTGGCACCCCATAGCTGTTTCGGGTGAGACTGTAGCCTGTTCACAGGCTGCTGCCGAAAGGGCCAACATTTTGGGTCTTTTGTTGGTGTGAGGTTAAAAGGTGAAACCCAGGTTTTCCCTATTAGCCCAACAAATTGGTTTTGTTTCCGGTTGAGCTCAGTATCTGTTGAAGAGAGATCTACGTCGTACCTCGAGGGATATGTTTTGGCGACCCTCTGTAAAATAAATTGGTGATTGGGTCGAAGCGACCTATTTGAAGTTTGCAAAATAGGAAAATAAACATCCCCGTTGTAGCACAGAACAATTTTTGCAAAGGTACATTTTTTCTGATGTTCATGAAATTTTCTTTGGTTCTATACACATAGAGTTGCACCAGTGGTTATCCAGGTTAACAGAAAGGAGGATGAACTTCCAAGAAAACCAGTTTCCTCCCTGGACTCCCGCAAGAATCGCTATCTTGAAAAGACTGAACAACGCGATCTCGTGAGTTGTGGATTTTTGGACTGCGCGAACTCTCGAAGCATTTGTGACGGAGTTCGCCGTCGACACAAGTACCTCCTTTAGCGAAGCTAAACGACAATTTTTCAAAGGACCAATAGGTAAGTACTTGAACCTATTTAGTTTGAATATTAAAATACTATTGGTTGAAAAAGGAATCTTGCTTATCGAATTAGATTGTTAGATCTAGTATTGCTAACCTATGATTGGAAGTAACTGGGACTGCGATGAGCAAAGTGGTTTGCTACGAAATGGAAAAATATATAAGAGAGATCTCGGCTCCTCCACTAAGCATACCCCTTTAAGCTCTGAAGACTCTGAGTTTGCCGAGGTCCCCTTTGTTAGAAACCCTCCGATAACCCCGCAGCAGAGACCTATTATCCCTGAGAACATGTCACAGTCTGAAAGTAACCCTAGCCCGAGTATCCCTATCACAGGTCAGTCTTCCCCAGCTATTTCAAACCCTTCCTCCTCCCCTAGATCCCAGATGCCCCATGTTCATGATGACATCAAACTACTGGTTTTTAAAGGAGCTAGGTCAGAAGATCCAAAACAGTTCTGGTTTCTATGCGAAGCTGTGTGGACCACGAAGAATATTACAGACATAGATGTTCGACGAGCGTAGCTGATCACTTCTTTCAGAGACCGTGCCCTAACTTGGTTTATGAAGTTTGCCAGCATGCAAAATCCTGTCTTGGCTGACATCAAAGCAGCACTGATCCGAGAATTTAAGAAACCTAAATCAGAATCGCAGTGCATCACTGAGTTAAAAGAGATTCAGCAGCGGCGAGGCGAATCTGTGTGGGACTTTGATCAGAGATTCAAAGTTATTCTTGACCAAGTTAACTTCACGATTGGACCAGCACAACATAAGGAGTGGTTTACTACAGCATTATTACCTCACATCAGAGCTCCACTCATGCAACGGAAGGTTGCTGATCAGCAAGAGGCCCTAGAGATTGCCATAAATATTGAAACTGCACCTATCGAAGATAATTCTGGCATAGCTCAAATTCAAGCGCAACTCGCAGAGATGGATTTAGAACTTCGTAACATAAAAAAATGGAAAGCCACCCACGCAGAGGTATGGTGTATACGTTGTCGAACAGAAGGCCACGATAAGGACCAGTGCTCGGCACTGAGAAACTATTTGAATACTGGCGCACCAAACCCGCTGAATCCTAGTGTTCTGTACTGCGAGATCTGTCGAACTACTAGCTAGCATCGACTAGAAGACTGCTATCTCTTACAGAGGTATGTTCAAGTCTCGAAAAACCCTTACTATAAATTTTGTAAGTCCGTTGGCCACAATGAAGATGAATGTCGCAGTTTCGACCTTATGAGGGAGCGGACCTATGACACTTATAGGATCTACCCAGATGCACAAGGCAATGATGGATATGGTTACCGAGGTGGTCGAGGCAGTTTTAGAGGCCGTGGTCGTGGTATGCCTGGTGGAGGTCAAGGTCAAGTTATTTTCTATAACTGCAATTAGGCAGGACATCTAGCTCGATATTGTCAAAACCCAACCACGACATGCCGATACTATAGAGCAGTTGATCATGTCATCGAGCAGTGCCCACAGTCACTAGCTAAAATCCAAGAAAGAAACATCAAACCTAGTCTGAGTGTCCAATTGATTACTGTCGAGCCATGACCAATCCCAGCTGTTAATGTTGTTACAAGAAGTGGAGCTATGACAGAGGCGCAATGTCAGGAAAAGCAGCCTGACGAAGCTTGGGTTCGCAAGGCCGTAGAGAAAACCCCAGCATTTGATGTTCAACGAGAAAAAGAAACTTTTTTGGATTCCAGACAAGACTTTGTTGATTCAAATTTACCTGCACCAAACAAGCAGCAACAGCAGCTACAATCCCAGGAAGACTCACAAGGCCAAGTAAGTACTATGTCATCATTTTTACAGAGTTGCATCAAATTGTTAAGAAATCAGAATGCCTTAAATGAATTACAAAAATTTATTCAGGATTGTGAACCTCACCAAAGTCCTGATAGCGAAAGAGCTGTTAGTAGAGTTAGAAGAACTTGAAGAGAGATGAGACTACATGCTCAGGTAGGAGAGTATGACATGAAGGATATTATTTTAGATCTGGGTTCTGAAGTCAATATTTTAACTAAGCAAACATGGGAACAAATGGGAAAACCTACCCTTGATTGGTCACCTATACAGTTGATACTAGCCAATCAGCAGAGGATTGTACCCTTAGGAATATTTCCTCGGGTACCAGTGGATATAGATGGAGTCAATACTGTAGCAGATTTTGAAGTTATTGAGATCATTGATGATAGTAAACCCTATCCAGCTTTGCTAGGAATTGAGTGGGAAATAGATAGTGATGTAGTTATCAATCTTAAAAAGAGACAAATGGCTTTTGAAGGAAAGGGATTGAGAGCTATACTACCATTGGATCCTTCTCAAGGAGAAAGATATACGGAGCCAGTCAGAGAGGAAGATCAGGATATTCTGGACCACATCTATAATATCACAGCAAAAGAAGAATATTATGTCGAGCCTAATACTGAAGGTGTAATGGATTGGCAATGTGATAGCTCCTGCATGTCTGACTCAGATGATGGTCTAGAGAGTTGGCAGAATCGACTATACGAGCTACATGGCCATCAGTGCGCACAAATTACCAAATCTCTTAGATGCCTTAGTGCATAGGCCAGAGACTTACCTACATATTATGGGTTGAAAGATCCAAGAAAATTCATTCTGCAGTTCTCAGAACAAGTACCAGAATCACAGAGAATGCAGACTCTGGAAGCAGCATTAAGAGCTACAGCAACGAGATGGTGGAAAGGCCACAGGAAGTATATTCACAGTTGGGAAGCTTGCCAGAAATTTCTATGCCTCTGATTCCTAGACCAATCTCAATGGGTGCAAAGTAATTTCAATGGGCAGAATAGTCCCCAGGAACATTTGAAGCAATGTTATGCAGCATGGGAACATGTACCTTGCGAGGAATGGGTGCATAAGTTTGTGCACACTTTGGAAGCCATAGCAAAAAACTGGTACACGGAGGTCGAGCTTCGACACGGTACTGTAAGTTGGGATGATCTTGTTGATAGTTTTATACTTACATTTTCTGTTAATGAAGTTTTTCCTGCTTTAGATGCAGCTGTTAGATTGATCCATACTAAGATATTTGATGACCAAGAAATAGGGGAATACCAAACTGATTGGGCAGCACAAGAAGCTAATGCAGTTGAATGTTACAACCTCACAATTGACGAGGATGATGATCCGCGTAACATTAATATTCCGGAGTCAGAAGGAAACTACAAAGTACATGGACCAGTGGTCGAAACACCTGAAGTGACTCAGCCTCTAAAGACGCGGACCGTAAACATTGGGTCAGAAGAAAATCCCAAGTATGCTACAATTGGAGATTATTGGGATGATGAAATGGTCAGCAAAGTGACCCAACTTCTCCATGAGTATCAAGACCTATTTCCAACGAAGTTTTCTGAGATGAAGGGTATCCTTGGCGATATAGGAGTCATAAAGATCCCATTGAAACCTGATCCGAAGCCTATGAAACAACGCCCGTATAGGATGAACCCCAAGTATAAGGAAAAAGTTAGACTGGAGTTAGATAAGATGCTTGCTGCAGGAATTATTGAGCCTGTTGAAGAGTTCGAATGGGTCAGTCCGATGGTAGTCCAAGAAAAGAAGACTAAGGGTGAAATCCGAATCTATGTTGATTTAAGGAAGCTGAACGATGCGTGCCTACATGACCCCTTTCCTACTCCTTTTATAGATGAAGTTCTTGATAATGTTGGAGGTCAAGAAGTATACTCTTTTACTGATGGATTTTCAGGTTACCATCATATCAGAATTTCCCTAGAGGATTGACATAAGACAACATTTGCTACAGAAATGGGATCCTTTTAGTACACAGTTATGCCTTTTGGATTAAAGAATGCACCTGCCATGTTTTCTCGAGTCGTAATTTGTGCATTTAAATACTTTATACATAATTCTTAGAAGTGTATTTTGATGATTGGACTATTTTTGGGTTACTAAAAGACCGCATAACTAGTTTAAGACTTATGCTGGACAAGTGTAGACAGCATCTGATTTCCTTGAACTTAAAAAAGTGCATCTTCTGTGCACCCTTTGGAATCCTGTTAGGTCATATTGTTTGTAAGCAAGGATTGATGGTGGATCCGGTGAAGATAGCAATTATCGTGAACTTTCCACCTCCGAAGTCAGTCAAGCAACTGTGCACTACACTTGGTCACACTGGGTACTACAGGAAGTTTATTAAAGGTTACGCCCAGATCACAGCGCCGATGGAGAAACAGTTGAAGAAAGAAAATAAGTTTGAATGGACACCTGAGTGTCAAGAAAGCTTGGACATCCTAAAAGAAAAGATGGTAACCGCCCCTATCCTAGTGTTTCCTGATTGGAATAAGGAGTTTCATGTGCACGTCGATGCTTCCTCGATTGCTTTGGGCATAGTACTGGCTCAGACAGGCGAAGGTAATATTGACCACCCTTTTGCCTTTGCAAGTCACAAATTATCCACAGTAGAAAGAAACTATACTACGACAGAAAGGGAAGGATTAGCTATGGTATATGATTTGCAAAAGTTCTGACATTATGTGTTAGGTTCTCACTTTAAAATTTTCACTGACCACTCTGCTTTGAAATACTTGGTTAACAAGCCTGTGTTGGGAGGAAGAATGTGTCGATGGCTAATATTGTTCCAGGAATATGACTTTGAGATTATAGTTAAGCCAGGAAGACTTAACTTGGGACCTGACCATTTGTCGAGGCTCGAATCAGGGGAAGAGCCTACTAGCTTAGATGAAGGTCTTCCTGATGCTCAGTTATTCACTATCCAAATGGTCGATGACTGCTTTCAGGACATTGTTCAGTATTTGGCTACAGGGTTTGCACCCTTGGAGATGACAACACAGCAGAAGAAGTAGTTGGTGGTTTGGGCTGCTGATTTTACACTGATAGAAGGAAAACTGTACAAGATGGGACCAGATGAAATCCTGCGTAGATGTGTCTTGGAGCATGAAAAACCCTTGATTTTGGCTGAGGCACATTCTGGCGCAGCGGGAGGACATTATGCAGGGAAAAATACAGCACAGAAGATTCTGGCAGCAGGGTTATGGTGGCCTACACTTCATAAGGATGCCAGGGAGTACTACCGTAGCTGCGAAATCTGTCAAAGGATAGGAAAACCATCCAGGAGGGATGAGATGCCTCTTGTTCCATAGGTAACCCTATAGGCCTTTGACAAGTGGGCTATTGATTTTGTCAGACCTATAAATCCCCCTGCAAAGAAATTGGGAGCAAGGTATATTATTACAGCAACTGAATACCTTACTCGTTGGGCTGAAGCTCAACCAGTCAAAGATTGTAGCACTTCTACAGCTGCGAATTTCATCTTTGACAATATCTTAACAAGGTTTGGATGTCCTAGAATTCTTATGAGTGACCAAGGGTCACACTTTTTGAATAAAACTATTGAAGCATTGACCGAAGAATTTTAGGTATATCACCAGAAGAGTACTGCGTACCATCCTCAAGCAAATGGAACTGTGGAAGCCTTCAATAAGATTCTTGAGCAGGCTCTGACCAAGATTTGTAATATTAATAGAAATGATTGGGATCTCAGAATCCCGGTAGTGTTATTGGCTTATAGAACCACTTGCAAGAAGCTAACAGGTCACACACCTTTTCGGTTGGTTTACGAGAAAGAAGCAGTTATGCCAATGGAGTATATTGTTCCTAGTCTCAGAATAGCTGCTTTCACAAAAATGGATGACCCAGGTATGTTGAGTAAAAGGCTAGCCCAGATAACAGAACTAGAAGAAGACAGATTCATCGCAGGGTTCCAGCAGCAAGTACAGAAGGCTAGAGAAAAAGCATGGCATGACAGACATATTAAAAAGAAGTAATTCCAGATAGGTGACCTTGTGCTCTTATACAACAGCAAATTCATCAAATTCCCAGGAAATTTCAAGACACATTGGAAAGGACCATACATAGTACAGAAAGTTACTGATGGTGGCGTAGTTCAACTAGCTAAGTTGAATGGAGAAATTTTACCCTCGATGGTAAATGGCAGTCATCTGAAGAAGTATAGGGACAGGCCGGGACCCCCTAATCAGAAGTAGCTCTAAGAAGGACAGTCTAAACCCCATCAACAGTTGAAATATGGGTACCCCATGGGGTAGTAAGGAGCAAGGGTTAATATTGTGCCGCAGTTGCGAGTAGTTGTTATGTGGAAGGTCCAAGGTGCATTGCAGCTTAAAATGCGATGGATGGGACAAAATAAATTCGGCAGCGGCGGCACGGGCACCGCTCTCCATGCCTATAATAATGAGATTTCAGGGGAAAGCTTGGCGCCATGTGGACAATATTTTCGGCATCCCGTCAGATTTGGTGTCATTAATGCACCATGATGACAGATTGTGTTACAGGATTCTATAAAACACTGCATCGGCCTGCCACTCCCGCATTAAGCATTTCTTTGAGTTGCTCAGTTGGAACCATGTCAAACAATTGTGAAGTCCAGGAGTTGGTATGAGAGTTCAAAGAAAGAGGGTTGCAGAACCTTCAAAGTAATTTGCCAGTACAGTCTTATCCGACTAAGGTACAAAGGAAGGCAGAAGTTTTCTCTAATTCGGACAAAGGCAGGCAGAAGTTCGCTCTAACGAGGAGTGACGAAAGGCATAAGGACTCATAATAAGACTCTGGAGGATCCTTCCATGCCTCTGCCTGGTTTGAGAGAGCCAAGGCGGCTGTTTGTCTTATGCAGCTTGACACACAATTTTCGGGACCCTTAGTTGTGGATGGTCAAGTGTTCGGCAGACTGAGTAACAAGTGGGGTTGCAGATGGATCCGGAAGACCTTCTTCAGCATAAAAAGTACGAAGGACGGAAGAGAGAAGCTGACAGCAGTAGGGAGGGCATTAGTAAGCAGCACACAAGGTTTTTCCAACCACCAAAACAGTAGCAGAGTGCCCTGGGATGGGCCACAAGAAAGTCTTAGGGGCCTGTTGGGGCTCCGACCCTAAAGGTCCTTAGTTTTGGTAACTCCATAGTTTTTGAGGAAGTGTAAGCGGAGTTGCAACCTAAAATAGTCTTAGGGGTGTCACAGGTGGGTCGAAAACCCTATTTTTGTAACTAACTCTTGGGTTAAATTCAGGGTTAGGGTTTTGGGCACCCATGGTGTAAATCCATGGTTTTGTAATAGTGCGCTATATAAATAGGCACTTATGTAAAGAAGTAGGGTGAGGTCTTGAATGATTATCTTATGAAGCTAATGTAATGCAAAGATAAGATATTGCATAAGGGTTTTTGTAAGAAGGTTAAGTCCCAGTTGTGTGCGTGGACGATCTCTGTAGTTGTGTGCGAAGAGGGGTTGTGTTGAAAAGGAAGATCTGTAGCTGTGTGCGCAGAGGCCTACTACTATGTGCGCGACTTTGAGGACTGAAGGGATCTGCAACTGAGTGCGCAGATCAGAACTGTCATTTTAGTTGTAAAGAGTTAAATAAAGCACAGTTTTGTGGACGTAACCCCTACACTGGGGGTGAACCACGTGACATCTGGTGTTGTGGTTCATTTGTGTGATTTGTTATTATATTTTATGCACTGTTAAGTAAATAACTGATAAAGTAAGATTGCTGTTAATAACTAGCTTCACTGTGAATTCCCAGATAAGGGTTGTGCAAGTAACTATTTATTTATCTAATCACGAAGCTGAATAATTGATAATACAAGCATTGTGTTAAGTAATTATTAATAGTTAAAGAGTAAAGGTATAGTAAGATTCTCTCTTCTACTTGCAGAAACCTGATTCTGCGGCACCCCATAGTTGTTTCAGGTGAGACTGTAGCCTGTTTATAGGCTGCTGCCGAAAGGGGCAACACTATGGGTCTTTTGTTGGGGCAAGGTTAAAAGGTGAAACTCGAGTCTGCCCTATTAGCCCAACAATGACTACTCAACTCGTTGGTGCTAAATAGCCTGTCCAAACTGTGATATCATTGAGGAGATTGGTATGGATATTTATCATGGTTGATGGTTTACAATTTTGGTATTACCATCACTACCAAGATAAAACAACACTAGAGAGAACCTGGAGGCTCGTGAAGAGATAGGCCACAAATTCTGTAGCTCTAGAGTCAACATCTCCTTCTTTCCTTACAAAATCCCTGGTAAGTTTCTTGGTTCAGTGTGAATTGATAAATTTTTCCCAATTATAATACTAAAAGTTTCTTGGTTTAGTGCCAATTGGTAAATTTCTCCTGAAGAGTAGGTAGCTAGGTTAAAATCTTTGATAAGTTTCTTTTTACTGGAAATTTTTATCATTTAGCTTGAGCATTGACACTGACCCTAGGCATTGAATCAACTCCCGACATCACCTCGTCTTGTGTGCTCGCTCGTCTATGCGACGGGTTACTAGCTCGCGGGTCTCAAGCTGTGTCGATCCAACCGACCACCCGCAAATTGATCTGGAACTGGTGCCCATGAATTTTCTTTATTAATAGCCATGTACCACCTAATACCCACCCCATTGAACCCCTCCATAGTTGTCCTAGGTCCAAGTAGAATGACATCTGTAGAATGGAAACTCCATGTTGAAAACACCATTTTTGTGAGGACGCTCTGGTACAATACACAGTTGCCACAAATATTGATTCCATGAGAGGGGCACACTCTATATTTACTATCCAATTCTTGTGGTACTAGTCTATAATTCATATATGCTATTCAAGTTAACTGTGTGGTACTAGCTTGCAGTTGAGGGGTATGCAATTTGGGAGGTCTTGTAGACAATTTGAAGTTTGAGTAGCTTGCTTTAATGTTGTTTTCCCATATTCCTAGTCCCAGGGGTCCTCGAAAACTAAATAGCTTCTCCCACTTGAAATGCTAAAGGAAACTAAATAGGTTATGTGAGGAACACTATTAGTAGAATATCTTCTTCTGCTCCAAGAAATTCGACTGTGAGGCCATAAATAGATATAGTTGGCAGTTGTGGCAAGTGATGAGACTATAATGCCAAGATTAGTTCCACACCGAATGATACCTGCAGGAGGAAGGTACGAGTGTTTATACTCGTTTTACATCGTCTTCAGGCTTCGGAGTTGCTGGAAGCAATCTTGTTGTGTTTTGGGCAGCGGTTCTCTTCCTGAACATTGTCGCCAAGGTATCATTGTATCATTGCCATGTATTTTTCCTTATGCTGAGATTATAGATCGGCCCTCCTATTGAGAAGCAGGCCCAGAGACGTAGTCCATCCTGGACGAACTCCGTTATCAACTTGTTGTCTTTATGTGCGTGTTGTCTATGCTGTTTGGTTCTCTTCTTATGGATTTGTGAGCTTCGTTCATGCTCTTTATGCAATTCATGTTAACATCATAGAGTATCAAAGATCTTGTTTTCGGATCATGTGGTATCAGAGCAGGGCTATTTGACGTTGGATTGCGAGTGTGGATACTCACGAGGGCTAAACTGCAAGCTGGTGAGGGTACATTAGAGCCTTACAATTCCGAGATTGGACGTGCACACCGAAGGAAGAAGATGGAAGCTAATGATGCCCACACCGATATGGAGGAAAACTTTCACAAGGTCTTCTACATGATGGCCGACAAGGTAGACAAGTTGTTTGCAGAGTATGAAGAACGCATGGCAAAAGAAAGAAAAGGCAGTGAAGTAAAGAAGGAAGACAAAGAAGTGAAGGACGAAGGAAATGCTTCAGTTAACCAAGGAGGAGGTGGCGAAGAGCCTCCTAAGCCTCCCTCTTCACCTTCAGCTTCAAGCACAAGTTCAAGTGCTTCTTCCTCATCTCATTCTCAGCATTCCAAGGTTCCTCACAAAGAGCCTCAAAAGAAGCCCTTATTGAAGCTCGATGTGAAGTTTGATTTGCCCATGTTCAATGGGGAATCAAATGCAGAGAAGTTGAACAATTGGATAAGGAAAATTGAGGTCTATTCCTGAGTCCAGCAGACCAAAGAAGAAGATGTGAAGATTCAGTTGGCTTCACTTCGGCTGATAGGCACCGCACTTGTATGGTGGGAAAGCAAGCTTCAGCAAGGTAGCAAAAAAATGGGTAATCTTCTCTCATCGTGGTATGCTTTCATTTATGCTTTACGTAAGCAATTTTATCCATTGGGTTATGTTCAAAAGGATATGATGGATTGGAAAAGTTTTAGACAAGGCAAGGGTCAGAGTGTTCAGAGTTTTACTGAAGAATTTAGAAAGAAATCTCTAGAATTGAATATTTCTTTAGATTCTCTTGACACTCTTTTGAAGTACATTGGTGCTCTTCATCATTATCTACGCCATACTTTGCTGCTGTTGAATCCTACTAGTGTGGATGAAGCAAGTGTTCAGGCTACTCATCTTGAGAGCAGGGGGAATCATTTGCAAGAAGACCATCAGAAGAAGCCTTTCAAGCACAACAACAACCACAAGTTCAAGGAAAAAGACAAGAGGAAGAAGACAGATACTGCCAAGAAGGAAGGAGGAAAGCTCCATTGCAACCATTGTGACACTGATGGGCATGATGAAGAAAGTTGTTGGAAGTTGCATCCTAAATAGAGACCAAATCATTTTGGAGGCAAAAAGAAGAAAAAGACTGTTGCAACAGCGCAACAATATTTGGGTTCCGACTCAGGTGACGAAACCAGGATTACAGCCATGGGAATGCAAGGTAACAAAAATCCTCATGCTGGTTCAATTTCTACTCATGTTTCTAAAGAAAATGATAAAAGAAGAAGTGAGTTGTTTCACATCAGAGTTGTGTCTAAGCATACAAAGATTGAAACATTATTTGATCCGGGTTCTCAAGTAAATTTGATCTCAGAATCAGTTGTTAAGAAGTTGGGCATACAGACTAAACCTCACCCCAAGCCTTATCCTCTTGGATGGGTATGTGATAATGCTAAGCTACAGGTGGCTAAGCAATGCAGGTTAAGGTTTTCTATTGCTTCCAAGTTGATCGATTAGGTGGACTTCGATGTTGTTCCTCTTGACATCTGCAGTATCGTATTGGGAAGCCCATACTTGTATGATCGAAAAGCAGTATTCTTCCATCATGAGAACAAGTACCATCTCACCAAAAATGGGGTGGAGTACATTGTGAGAGCTCACCGTATGAAGGCTGACACCACTCTTGTTAGTGCAGGACAGATGAAGAGACTCATCAACACTAATAAGAGATAAATGCTCATGGTTGTGAGAGCAAAAGATGCTGAAGCATCCGATGCTTTCAAAGGTTGTGATCCTTCTCATAAAAAGGCTATGATTGATATTGTGGCTAACTATGATGAAATATTTCAGGAACCTACAGGTTTTCCTCCCAAAAGGGAGATTCAACGTGAGATTCATCTCCAGCAGGATGCCCCTCTTCCTAATGTGAGCATGTACAGGTTGTCCGCAGTTGAAATGGCAGAGATTAAGAAGCAGGTTCAAGACTTGTTGGACCAAGGAGCGATTAGACCCAGCTCCTCTCCATGTGGTTCACCGATTGTTTTGGTGATGAAGAATGATGGCACATGGAGGATGTGCATTGACTATCGGGCTCTCAACAAGATCACGATCAAGAATCGATACCCGCTTCCTCGCATCGATGACTTGCTTGACCAGTTGAAAGATGCTGTGTTCTTTACCAAGTTGGATTTGCGCAGTGGCTACCACCAGATCAGAATTGCAGAAAGTGATGTGTGGAAGACGGCCTTCAAGACCAAGCAAGGTCTATTTGAGTGGTTGGTGATGCCCTTTGGGCTTTGCAATGCACCTACAACCTTCATGCGGGTAATGAATGATGTTTTCCGGCCATTCTTAGATGATTTTGTCATTGTTTATCTAGATGATATATTGGTCTTTAGGAAAACTTGGGAAGCACATGTGGGGCATGTAAAGCAAGTATTATATACTTTGAAAAAGGAGAAATTGTATGTGAAATTGTCAAAGTGTGAATTTGGCAAAACTTCATTAGTTTACTTGGGTCATATTGTAGGAGGTGGAAATTTAAAAATTGATCCTTCAAAAGTTGATGTAATTGTCAATTGGCCTAAGCCTACTAACGCTACTGAAGTGAGAAGCTTTTTAGGAGCTGTTCAATATTGGAGAAGGTTCATTCAGAAATTCTCATACATAGCATCTGCTTTGCATGCCTTAACAAGTGTGAATAAAGCCTTCCAGTGGGGAGGTAAGCAGCAGAAAGCCTTCGACACATTGAAGGGAAAGATCAGCACCGCCCCAGTCCTAGCCTTCCCCGATTTACATCATCCATTTGAAATAGAGACAGATGCCAGTGGATATGCCATGGGGGCAGTATTGATGCAGCACTGCAAGCCTATTTTCTACCATTCAGAGACTTTTACTCAAGCAGTGATCAACTACCCCACCTATGACAAAGAGTTGTATGCTTTGGTTCAGAGTGTCAAGAAGTGGAAACACTACTTGATGGGTAAGGAGACGATCATCCATACCGATCATCAGCCCTTGCAATATCTCCAGTCCCAGACTAAGCTCCAGCAAGCTTGTCATTTCAGGTGGATGGGATTCCTTCAACAATTCCATCTAATGATCAAGTACAAGAAGGGTACTAGTAACAAAGTGGCAGATATGCTTTCTAGACCTCCTATTGTTGCATCTATTGTTTTGAAAAATGCTTCTTTATCCCATGAAAGTTATATTGAGCAGTATGCTACTGATGATGATTTCAAGGAGATTTATGAGAAGCTAACCAATGGCACACAGGTGGAAGACTACTATTTGCAGGGAAAGTTGCTCTATCATTTGGGCAAGTTATGTGTTCCTATCAGTGAAAGAGTCCATGTAATAGGAGAAGCTCATACTTCTCTTGTATCAAGGCATTTTGGGGTAGGTAAGACTTTGGCTCATTTGCAAAGACTTGTGTATTGGCCTCGCATGAAAGACATTGTAACAAAATTTGTAAAGGGGTGTGTGATGTGCTCTACTTGTAAGCCCACTAATAGAAAATTGGGGCTGTACTCACCACTTCCTGTTCCTTCCCATCCTTGGGAAAGCATTTCCATGGATTTTGTGGGGGGTTTGCCTATGTCTAGGAGGGGTCATGAATACTTGTATGTGGTCGTGGATAGGTTTAGCAAGATGTGTATTCTTATGCCATGTAAAAAGCAGGTCACTACAGAGAAGGCTGCTTCTCTTTTCTTTCAGCATGTATGGGTTCACTTTGGACTCCCTACGTCCATTATTTCAGATCGGGACTCCCGATTCCTTGGAGAGTTTTGGACAAAATTATGGTGTATGATGGACACCAAGCTGAAGAGGAGCACCGCTTTCCATCCACAGACTGACGGACAGAAAGAGGTAGTCAATAGGACAGTTTTCCATTTGCTTCGTGGCTATTGCAACAAGCATCCTAAGTTATGGGATGAATAGATCCAGTATGTGCAGCATGCCTACAACAGGGCTATGCATTCTTCCACTCAGAGCTCGCCATTTGAGACATGCTTTGGGTACTTTCCAAAGACTCCATTGGACTTTACTTATGGGAGAGAGGTTGATTCAAGCGCTTCAAAGGATGAAGACAAAGCCCGCAAGTTCATTCAGAGAGTTCAACAAGTACATCAAGCAGTGCAAGAGCAGTTGGAGAAGAGTCAAGCCCAATACAAGGCTCACCATGACAAGCATAGAGTTGATCATCAATTTCATGTGGGAGATCAAGTATGGCTTCACATCAGTAAGGAGAGGATGAAAGGAGAAGGAAAGAATCTCAAGCCCATTAGATATGGTCCCTTCACCATCTTGGAGAAGATTGGGACGAATGCTTTTCGCTTAGAGCTACCGCCATACATGCATATCTACTCAGTGGTGAATGTTGAGAACTTGAAACTCTATGAGCCTCCCATGATCATGGATGAAAGGGAGAATGTCTCATTGCCATCATTTGATGAATTTGCTCCTGAGTACATGGATGAGCTAAAGGAAGATGTCATCTTGGAAAGAAGGACAAGGACTTCTCGCAGAGGTGATGTTGAGTATCTTCGAGTGGGCATCAAAGGTACTCATCCAAGCAAGGCCAAGTGGATCAAGAAGGAGAAAGTGAGGGAGCAATTCCCTCACCTATCTGTTGATTAGTAAAGGCTTTTGGAGGCCAAAAGCTTCTTAGTGGGGAGGAATGATCCAGGAGGATCCAAGAAGGCAAAATTTTTGAAGTCCTCCAATCTCATCAAAACTAGCACCAGATCGAAGGACTTGTCGAGATGATTCCAACGGCGTTCGTTTCACCTCAAACGGACTCTGTATGAGAAAGTTATCGCGCTTTATTGTATTGATGAAACATGCAAAATGGGGGTGCCACGTGGCACCACTAGTAGGGTGACACGTGGAATCCATACAAGATGACGAGGTATTGACATGGACCAATGAGGCTAAGACATGTGGAAACTCTTGGTTGGTTAATGCATGCCACGTGGATGATAAGTGGTGAAGTGGCATCAAGTTGGCACCTAACAAGGCATTGACATGGACCAATGAAATGGAAACACGTGGCAACTCCCAGTTGGTTGATTATGCAAAAGTATTCACCACATGTTAAGGGCTTAAATTGGGTTTGTGGAGCGCCACCACATGTGGCATAACAAATTTTGGTTATGGCTTACCACGTGCTATTAACAAACGTTGGTTATGGCGCTTTGTTACATGCCACCTAATATGGGGTGGAGACCATGGTTTTAAAACAACTTTGAACGGATTACATGCCATAGGGTGGAGCGCCACCACATGTGGCATAACAAAATTTTGGGCTAAAGTTTTAAAAAGTGGTTTGGTATGGTTTTAACCATATGAAAAGCCAACCAAAAGGGAATTCCTTTTTAAAAGTTGTTTTAAATATGTTTGTTTTTATTTATTAAAAAAAAAACAAACCAACTACATAAAAACCAATTTGGAGAGTTGTAACCACATGCCTATTTAGGAAAAAATGTTGTAACTTGAGAAACCATGAGGATCATGTGAGAGGAGTCCATACAAGCCTATATAAACCCTCTCATTTTCCTTTGCCACTCATGCTTTGGAGTGGAGACTTTGTAGCTAAAGGAGAGAAGGGAGATTGCGTAGCTCTACAGGAGGAAGGTACGAGTGTTTATACTCGTTTTACACCGTCTTCAGGCTTCGGAGTTGCTGGAAGCAATCTTGTTGTGTTTTGGGCAGCGGTTCTCTTCTTGAACATTGTCGCCAAGGTATCATTGTATCATTGCCATGTATTTTGCCTTATGCTGAGATTATAGATCGGCCCTCCTATTGAGAAGCAGGCCCGGAGACGTAGTCCATCCTGGACGAACTCCATTATCAACTTATTGTCTTTATGTGTGTGTTGTCTATGCTGTTTGGTTCTCTTATTATGGATTTGTAAGCTTCGTTCATGCTCTTTATGCAATTCATGTTAACGTCATAGAGTAGCGAAGATCTTGTTTTCGGATCAACTTTACTCTATCAAGGATTGTTTTCTTAAAGCACTTGTGAAAAATCCTTGGAAGTTTTTTAGCAATGCAGAAATATATTTTTCTTCCAAACTTCGCTATCGCCATTTTGTACTACTGCTCAATGAAAGCAGTCCCACTCGATTTTTCATGTAATGTTGGTATTGTTTTGAAATCAGTCACACTCGACATCTCATCTATCAATTTTGTTTCCCTTTTGACAATATTCAAGTTAATGAAATGAATGTAAGTACACAATTTAATTAGATTTTGGATTTCATTAATAAATATTGGTTTTCCATTTTATTTTTGAACTCTTGAAATGTATGTTTTTTCCATTGTATTTTTGAACTCATTGATTTGTAATTACTACTACTATTATTGATTGTCCTTGGATGCTTCAACTTTAACACAGGAACTTCTAGGAGTGTTAAGTTGAAAGAAATGACCTTCCTTAACGATGATGATAAAACTTAGAATTATTGTACAGAACACATATGGACTATACCTTGAGAGAGAAGATAAAAAATTTATCCTTCGTCTTGTGGGTAAAATGGTTGTTTCCCCACCTTGATTGTACACATCGGTCTTGTGGGTATTTTCTTGTGGGTATTGTGTGTGGGTCTTGTGGGTCTTGTTTATCAAACAGGATTTCTTATCCCTTGGCTTTAGGCATGTCTACAGGGAGAACAATATGAGTGTAGACTGCTTACCCAAGGAAGCACTTGATCTAAAGGCTGGTATTCTCTCCTTCTCAGAACTCTAGGAAGGAGAAATTATTGAGGAAGGGTTGATACAACTCTTTTAAGAGTTTTTTTTCAGTATTTGTGGCATACTCATGTTTTTCCCTTTTCGAGTATGGGACTCTTTATCCTGTCCTCTTTTATTAGCTAGGGATATATTATTGTTTTGATTCCCCTGGGGTGTGTTTGTTCCACCCAAGAGGCCTCCTAGATAAGCTATCTGGGATAATTCTATTCTCCCTGTGGTAATGCTTTTTCTGTCTTTCTTTGAGATTTTTAATTTTGTGGATGGAGAGCTCTTGGGTTGAGAGTTGGGTTTATAGCTACTGCAAACGCAAATAGATTTTTTTGTTTTTTAATATATTTTTTGAGGTTAACAGTATTGATCTGTGACCTTGTGGACTGTATTTGTCTCACTCTGCCCTAAATGAGTCATAGCATCAACTAAATGGATATTTAGTTTTGACATTGAGGAATCATGCACATTGTTTCCCATAAGGTGTTCACTTAATTTTCCACGAGGGTTTATGGGTTGGTTTTTGAGTTTTCTAGGAAATTCTAAAGTATGATGTTGTCTTTTTCTTAGTTGTAAAACGAATTCTGGGAAATCCATGCCACCTGTGGATAATGAAAATAAATGAACAACCCATGTACCTCATTTTTAGGTAGTTTTGGGCCCTATAACAACAAGTTACAACGATAATTAAGCCAATATGGGTATTTTTTTGAACATTATTGGGTGTGTTTCACCTTCTAGCAGCCTCGGAATTCAATTTGGGCCATTTTTGTGGATGTGAGGTAGTTATGGGCACAAGTTAGGACTATCCATGATGTCCTCTTAGAGTAGACAATGACAATATCAGAGGTATGGAAAAGCTAAGAGAAGAAATCCTAGCTGCACTGAGTGGAGTTTGGACCTCAAGTTCCAAGACATGAGGCAGTAAGTGTAGTTGTTAAAAATTTAGTCTAGTTAGGTGCAGTTGTTTGTGTCCAAAAAGGCCTAAAAAAATTAACTGAATCTGGTTTGAATCTCATCAAGCTAGGTGTAGAACCTCGATTAGGGATTTGGAGTTTCGTGGGTGGAGAGTTGTTGGTTCGACAACTGTTGCAAATTAAAATAGATTTTTTTGTTTTTTATATATGTTTTGAGGTTGACAGTATTAATTTGTGACCTTGTGGTCTGTATTTGTCTCACTCTTCCCTACAACTACCTATCTATCTCTCTCTTAAGTATGTCCATTATTTTGTTAGTGACTTGTCTCCAAAGAGACAAAGTGTGCTCGTATTATAAATTTGAGTATAGCAATTAAGGAAGGTCTAAACCACATTGTTTTCTTCTATTTGTCCATTTATAATATTTTTGCATGTGCTTGACTAATTATGTTCATACATATCCTAGGTAACTGTAATTGATGGATGTACATAGTGCTGATATGAAGTAATCCTGGCTTGGTTTGGATCAAAATGGGTCATAGCATCAACTAAATGGATATTTAGTTTTGACATTGAGGAATCATGCAAAAAGGAGTAAACAGAGCTCTGTAATTGAATCACATATCTTGAATCGCATAGACTTGGAGAAGGCTCAATTGGGTCTTGGGCATAGCTACAGTAGAGCCAACGTGAAATTCAATGTCAATAGAGTGGATAACATGGTTATACAGGCTATTAGTCTTCTCAATACCTTGAAAAAGGACATCAACACCTTCTGCATGAGAGTAAGGTATTGCAAGTTTAAACTTAGTATTGTTTTTACTTTTTTTTGGGTTTTATATGAAACAACATTTAAGATAGTTCAGTCAGGGTCAATTCTAACAGCTGTAAAGTTGAGGTCAATTTCCTGTAAGTGTCTTTCAATTCTTTAGTTAGGACTCATGAATCATATTTATACTGAAAGGTAAAAGGATTTGTTTATTAACTTAGATTTTTGAATGCTGATCATCCCATTGGATATTTTATAGATAGTATTATCTCGTTAACATTGGAAATAAGTATATTCAGTTGAAAAGGAAAACTGCAATTATTTTGGTAAATGAAAAAAACTTAATTAAAGTGCATATTTAAAATATAAGATTCAAACAGAGAACAACTGTGATGGTAGTTATAAATTGAATCAGTGCCATGTCACAAAATAGGTTACCAATCATGAACTATTTCTAGTTACCTTTACAACTAATACCTGATGGGTTAGTTTGTGGGGTATCTTTCATCAAATGATAAATATTTGATTACCAATATGCTTTTCTATTTCCATTGATTCACATGAATAGAAATTTTAGGTAATGTTCATTTGAATCTCTCCAATGCTTGTCTCACCATCCTTTTTATCTTCATGTAATGCCAACCTCTTAAACATTCAGGAGGGGAAATTATTGGCTAAGCTCACAAGGTGATTCCATTTTTAGTTGTTCATAACATAGCTGATAATAACAGATTTATATCTCTGGTTTAGTTTCCTCTTAATTCTTGGCACTTCATAAGATAGCTGATAATAATGGATTTATGTCTCTGGTTCAAGTTCCTCTTCATACTTGGCACTTACTAACTTTACAATATTTTGACGAGGTATTTAAGGCCTTGATTATCCATGTTCTTGTAGTAAGTACTACCTAGATTCTAGGTTGAAACCATGTGGGGGTAAAATCTTGATAATCGGAATTCTAGAACTAGTAATTGTCCAAAAACAGGGTATAGACTAGAGTGTAATGTGTAGTCATGTGCATCTCCATGAGGTAGATCACTTTAGTTATTTTAACCAATTACATAGTTAAACCAAATTTTCTCTGTATCTTTATTTATGTAAAGAGTCTTCATTTTTTTGGAGGGCTATGTTTGTTTTGCTCTTATTGTAA
This sequence comes from Pseudotsuga menziesii, assembly GCA_001517045.1. NCBI lineage: Eukaryota > Viridiplantae > Streptophyta > Pinopsida > Pinales > Pinaceae > Pseudotsuga > Pseudotsuga menziesii. The sequence continues at coordinate 72,675 of LPNX010739029.1, forward strand.
TCCATTCAGTGTAGACATTCATAAAAAGGGTTTGTATAATTGTCTCCAGTGGTTAGGAATGTATGGTTCTTTTTGTCACTTGGAGCTTTCATAATAGGGACCCACAAAAATTGTATTTGTTGCTTGCAGGCCAGTAGGATAAGGTGTTTCTTTGGTCAATATAGATATTGTGGATGGATGTGTATTTTTATAGTTAATCATCCCATTCTTTCTTGTTGCATGCCCTATTTGATGATTCTCTAGCTTCAAATTTAATTAATTAGTAATTTATCTGTAGGGAATGGTATTCGTGGCATTTTCCTGAGCTGGTTAAGATTATTAATGACAACTATATATATGCACGGGTGGCAAAGTTTGTGAAGGACAGGTCCACTTTATTAGTTGACTCTTTACCTGAATTAATAGAAATAACTTGAGATGAAGACAAAGCCAAGGATATCATAGAAGCTGCTAAAGCTTCCATGGGTACACACCCTAATCAGATAGATACTTGTTTATTCAAATGAAATAATGTTTATTTCAGTTGTAATTTAATCACATATCTTGAATCACATAGACTTGGAGAAGGCTCAATTGGGTCTTGGGAACAACTATAGCATAGCCAACATGAAATTCCATGTCAATAGAGTGGATAACATGGTTATACATGCTATTAGTCTTCTCGATACCTTGGACAAGGACATCAACACCTTATGCATGGGAGTAATGTATTGCAAGTTTAAACTTAGTATTGTTTTTACTTTTTTGGGGGTTTTATATGAAATAACATTTAAGATAGTTCAGTCAGGGTCAATTCTAACACCTGTCAAGTTGAGGTCAATTTCCCATAAGTGTATTTTAATTCTTTAGTCAGGACTCATGTCTTATAAATTGAATTAGTGCTATGGAACAAAATGGGTTACCAATCATTAACTAGTTCTAATTACCTTTACAACTAATACCTGATGGGTTAGTTTGTGGGGTATGTTTCATCAAATGATAAATATTTGATTACCAATATGATTTTCTATTTCCATTGATTCACATGGATAGACATTTCAAGTAAGGTTCATTTGCATCTCTCCAATGCTTCCTCACCATCCTTTTTATCATCATGTAAGAAATAGAAGACTGCAAGGAGAATGCAAAAACTCTTACTGTTGAATCCTAGAGACCCCAAAAGATCAAAATGAGTGAGGGTTCAAGGGACTTCAAGGAAGAATCCCAATACCAACAACGTGGTCTATTGTCAACTATTCTAATATCCAAGGCTATGCTCAAGGGTGTTTTAAGGTTCATTCTATCCATTGGTTGTGTGACTCAAAGCCTACACTGCCTGATAGAACTAGTATTGGAGGTTTATTTATAATGCCTCTTGTGATTGGAGCTATCTAGAGGTTGGGAGGTCGCACGATGTTGGTTCCACTTTTTGGTGCCACTTAGGAAATCACGAACGCACTTCTGAAGTGCAAATCAAGAACGCATATGCGTTATTGATGGTACGTTCGGAATAACCCAAGCCCAAACACAAGGCTAAGGTTCGTGGAAATGTATATCGCATATGCGTGTTGTAATGTTAAATATCGCATATGCAATATATCACATATGTGATATGTAACATTTACAAAACGCATATGCGATATATTGCAAGTGCAATATGCAACATTTACCAAACGCATATGCGATATATCGCATATGTGTTTTTTATTGCCTTGATTATGACTTATATGAGAGAGGGACTTTAGTAATGTATTTGGTTGTTGATTTATCTGCATCTATTTTCACTCTATTAATATTAAGTGAATTATATGGTTGCATATGTATATGAATTTATTCCATATGAAAATTAATGTGGTTCATGCTCATTCTTAGCTTAATTGTAAGAATAGCTCATGGCTAGGATAATTTAGGTAGAAATGCATTCTACATATTTAAATATATTTACATAATAGGGTCTTAAAATAGAATAAAATCACAAAAAAACATAGACATCCAAATGATAATTGGGTCCACATACTAGTCAAAAGTGCCATCACAAATAAAAGAGGTTCTAATTGGGACCTTCGATTGGACACTCTATCCTTGTTGATGAAGGGTCATTTTTCCCTCTCAATGCATCTTAAGTGGGCCAAAATTTCCACCATATCAAGAGGCATGAGCTCCCCAAATCAAAACTAAGGAGCCTAGAGTGTTGGGTAGGAAAATTTAATTATGCATAAACATCCAACCCTCCCAAATACAAATTAATTTGGGTGGGATGA
>LPNX010739057.1:26084-37949 GCA_001517045.1 Pseudotsuga menziesii
AATCCCTATTTTTCCCACTAAAATCATAACCCACAATCTCTCTCTCTCTCTCTCAAAACCCATCACCCCCAATCTCTGCCTTTCTCTTTCTCTCTCTAAACCCCTAAACCCTAATCTCACTCTCTCTAACCCCATAACCCCAAATAGCTCTCTCTCTCTCTAAAATATGAACTCCCAATATCTCTCTCACTCTCTCTCTAAACTATGAACCCCCAATCTCTTTGTCTCTCTCAATCCCTAACCACCAATCGCTCTATATCTAAACACCTAATCCTAAATATCCTTCTCTCTCTCTCTCTAAATCCATAACCCCTATTCTCTCTACCACTCTCACTTTCTCTCTCTATCTATCTATTTATTGATCTATCTATCTATCCAAACCCCTAGTGCCCCTCTCTCTCTCTCTCTAGACCTTGTTAGCCTAATTATATGTCTTTTATATGAATCTCTCATGACCTAATAAATGTCAACCCAGGAATGTAACTTAGAGTTGCATACACTATCTGTGCAGATAAAAGACACTAGTGCAAAAGCTTATTTTCTATTCGAAACAAGAACTCAAACTATTCAAATGATTACTAAGAAAGAAAATAAGAACTCTGAAAGAACATTTAAATTTCAAGGCTATTTATATCAACCCTAATCCTCAGAATCTTGGAACTAATGAAAGCCAAAATAAAATATGGATATAGTTATGAATCATGTTACACAATGCATAAATTAAAATTGAAACAACTCTCGGAGTGGTAAGTAAGATTTACCAAATTATAAAAATAGCAAAGAAAAGAACTACTATCTTAAACTAGAACCATAATCTTAAGAAGTGTTGAATAAAATCTACCAAAATATGAGTTGTATTACAATATGATGGGAACAGAGTCAGAGTATTTCTATTCAAGGACAACTTAAGGGACTAAGTGAACAAACACACTCACACTATTGACTAAAAGGTTTTTGACTAAGTACAAAAAGAAGTGACATGCAGAATCGAAATGTTTTAGATTTCAAATCTACGAGATGGAGAAAGAGGGGTCTACTTAAACCTTACTAATGCCAAAATAACCTAGAATTTATAATAAAGTATCAGTAAAAGATGGTTGAATATCCGTTTGAGGAAACCAACTCTTTACACTTTAAAAAAAATTTATGAGCATGCAACTAAGGCTGGAAGGTACTGTATTTAATAATCAATTGTTGAAGTAAACAAGAAGATCGGATTCGTGGAGACCTAACTACCTATATCCTAGTACTATGATCTATAAAATTTGCATGAATCAATAGAAATAACTTATGAATAAACCAAATGTAAAATAAATTATAATCTTAATTCATTCAAAAAAATCCACTATGTCTCTGTATGATCCTACAAAAAAAATGCTAGAGTCGAGTTAAATATTGAGGACAAGAAATATACACAACATAGAATAAAAATGAATACCAAAATTTAAGAGTGACCTATCTTATACAACAAGAAACATATTTCAAACCTGTGAAAAGAACTAGGATACCACCATGCATGAACTGGATATGATTATAACACAATCAATATGAGTAAAACCCTAACTATATATTCACAATCCCAACAGTTGAATGGAAAAGCTAAAATTGAACACTATCTATTCCTCTAAACTAGAACATCTACAAATGTAATTTCATTTTCCATCCCTATGCTAAGACAATCTTATCAACGATCACTTACTGATTCCAAATTATTCTTGTAATTTTATTAAAAGAGAAACGTTACAATGTGTTTCTAAATAACTTCAAGGCAAACAAGAATTAATATCAATGCTGAGGTTTCTCTAATATCGAAAGCCAAACCTATCAGCAATATATACCAAAATAAAATTTATATAGTCAATTAAAAAAAAGTAACCTACGCTAGATTCTTCATACTCAAAACAAGATTGATATGCCAAGAAATAAAACCCACACAGATCTGCAATCACACTAAATTCATATATATAATTTTAAAGGCTCGTAACATTTAGAATGAACTAAAAGAAAATATGCACAGCTGAACAAAAAGGCCTTAGAATCCCAACTAGCAATCCCTACCAATCAGAAAACGAACCCAAAACTTAATACAAACTAAAACACAAACTTATACACATCAACATGTTTAGATAACCATAATCACCAAATGAGTCTTCACAACACTATATTGAAATAGAAATTCATAAGAATGTTTCCAAACAGACTGGTTTTAGCAGCATTATCAATGTCCCTCTTTCCTGATATCCTTTGGTTTTTATATAGGTATTGAACAAAAAAAAAGATCCCTCCTTTTCTTCTGTGATAACAAACTGATCTATACAATATACTAGATATTGCTCCTAATATAGAAACAGAAAGAGCTATAACAGTAATAACAATGCACGGGCTCATCCTCATGACACGAAGGGCATGAGTGATGAGCCTAGTGCTCATTTATCATATTAGCAAGAAAATGAACTAAATATCAAGAAACATTGAGGGATATTGGTGATTGGATGTTATCCTAAATCTTGAATGAAACCCTCCTTTATCAATCTGTTGACCAACAATCTAGAGGTAAAAGCTCCATCGATTACTTGTAACTGCATGATCAATTCATAAAAATTGATTAATACCAAGAGGAGTAATGCATTGAAAAATGTTATTTATTTGAAATCAATTAAAATTCTTGTTCAACCAATTAAAAATACCAAAAATAGGGTTAAATTACTCACTTACCTCTAAATTCCTTTGGTCTTTAACAAAAAGTAAAATGACTAGATTATATGGTAGAGAAGGAGGCTAGTAAATAATAAAAAATGCCAAATAACATACGAATAAGTAGAAAAAGAGGGACAATTCCGGGTGCCAACATCCCCCCAGACTCATTAGGTTGCATGTCCTCTTGCAACCATAGGTAACATAACATAACTAAATAATGACATTCACAACCTTAAACTTATCCTTATACTTTTTTATTTTCTGAGAAGCTTTATCAACTGCAGCTATTAGTTGATCAGTTTTGTTGACCAACTGATCATTTTTCTTCCTCAACTTCTTGTTTTGCTGTTGTAATAATACATTTTCAGATTGAACATGTTAATGGAGACTAGTGAGTTTTGAAACTTGTTTCTGCAGTACTTGTATATGCTCCTTAAAGCGAGCAACGTCATATTCTATGGCCAGATCTTCATTTTCACTTACCTTCTGTGGACTGTTGATTTTCCAAGAATCTGAAAGTGACCCTTAGGCCTCATCATTATTCCTTGGAGTGGCCACAGAACTAGTTGAACAATGGAATTCTTTAGGTAATGCATCGGGTATAGGATGACCTTGTATCCACTACCCATTATTTTTCAATATTTTTGCTAATGATTTGGACATAGGGACATAATCATCATCATCAGATATAGGGTCACCATCTAAACATTTTGATTTAACTTCCACAGTCTAAGACAAATGAGGATGGGATGAACTACATGTATGAAGGTGTGATCAAGAAGTAGGGTAGCTAAATCTTTGTTTCCTTTTACCTTTCACACCACGCCCGCCAAATGTACCAGAAATTTCCTTAACAATATTCGTAATAACTACATTGAGATCATTATGATTACCTTCATGTTTGGCTTCTTTTTTTGTCTCTTGTTCTATGATTGGCTCCAATTTCTGATGTTTCATGATTCTTACCATATTCTTGTGCAGGTGACTGACCACTCATATTTTCATCATCATAAGGAGAGTATCGAATATCTAGTGGTGCTAGCCGTAAAGAAAATTTACAAGAAACATTTTCTTTAGCTATCTTGTTAAGGAGCATTTTAACAAGGGCATGATGGTAAATGGTGGACTGAGGTGACTGACTATTCGTTTTTACTGATTTTTCCATATTGTGGAGGATTCTCCAGAGAAATTATGGAATATTAAACTCATTTCCAGGTTCAAAATGCATCAACAACCGAATATGATAGAGGAAGGTATAACAATACATTCCTTTGTAAATTAGGAGCTTCTGTATAATCAACAGTGGGTCACACCCTTATGGAAGCAATACATCATGAGAAATATCCTTTGACCAATCACATTTTTGAAACCCTTTTCACATGAACTGGTTTGAGTCCTTTTGGGCCACTACTTGTTTCTTGAAGAATTGAGCCCCTATCCTTGGAAATATTGTTTCCTCTATCACTGTCACCTGAACATTCCCAATTTTTGCAACTTGGTCGTCGAAACTCAAGGATAATTATAGAGTATCCTTGTTGTTATACCCTTTGATCCTATGAAATAAAGGGAACCTACCAGCTTGCTCAAACATATACTTACAAGAAGATAATTTAGGGAGCTTTTATAGGGCTTGGAAGGTCATAGGTTCATGACAGTCGACAACCATGGTGGCGAGGTGAATGGGTTGTGATGGAAAGGTAGTAATCTGCAAGAAGAGATTGAATGAAAATAGGATATGAGCTTTGAATGGATTCATGTCTATGGATAAAGGAATATAAGTGAATCTGGGAGTTGACATAATAATTATGGTTATGAGTGGTGAGATGTAGTCACATGTGCTGCCGAATAGGGATCCAAGGTAGAATTGAATGGGTAAGAGCACATTCCCATGATGATCAATTATTCTCATGATGCCAAAATCTCTAATCATAGTCAATATTATCATGAGTTGAAGCATGGAAACTAATCAGTCATATAAGAAGGATGAGGTGAAAATATAGTTATATATGGTGAGGGAATAAGGTTAGGAAAGGTCAAAAGGTTACGAGGTAAATCATAATACTTGACATTATAGAGATATTCGAGAATTTCACATTATTTTAGTCCATTTAAAAAGTTGAAAAATAAAATTAAATAATTTACCTCAAACCAACCAATATGGCGCATACTCCCTAAAATAATTCACCTTGATCAAGCATCAAATATCTTTGGTAAATAACTGGTGAAAAACCTTGAAATGCAGGAACCTTTAGTGTAAGAAATAATCCTCCATGGAATTTTTGTGGTATCAAAGAAATTTGTATGCTTCTCTGTACTAGAAAAATGCTACTGAATTAAAATTCTGAAGTGCTGAAATATGAGAAACAAAACAATTGCAGCAAAAATCGATGACAAAATCTATAGATGATTCCAAATTTTGTAACAATAAGGTAATGTTAGTACTGAAGTGAAATGCCAAAAATCTTGGAATAATATAACTACAATCATCCAAGTGTTTCCATCCTTTTTATTGGATCAAACCAAGAACCAAAATCAACTGGAATCTGGAATAGCACAGGAACAAGAGTCTGATGGTATTCAACATATCCCTTGTTATGGCACAATTCTGGCTATGTGAATGGATTTGTTGAAGTCGAATATAGGAAGGAATCATTAGATTAGAAACCTTTAAGGAATTCTGCTAACCAATGTGAGGCATGTCACCTTTGATGTGAATGAGTGCCAAGGTTCCATGGTAAATTTTGCAAGGTACAAATAAATGTCTTGAAGCTGAGTCACCTAGCAAAATCTGATAGATAGAGGACAATGGTGTTTTCCTACTACCATCAATAATAGTACCTGCCATTGATGCAAATAAGCCTCAAGGTACCAACCCTGTTCAGTCACAATTTCTCGAGGCACACCAAAATGAGTGAAAATATCTTCATATAGAAAATAAATAACATACATTTCTATATCCCTAACAAGTGATTTATCCTCTACCCATTTTGTTACATAATCAGTACAAACTAAGATATAGTTATTTTTACATGACATTGGAGAAATTGGACCTACAAAGTCTAAATACCACTTCTCAAAAGGTTGTATCAATACCTGGGAATACATTGGCATCTCATCGGCTGGTGTAGGCCATCCCATACATTGGAAATTGTCACAACCTTTCACATACTTGGTATCATCTTTAAAACCATTTGGCCAATAGTACCCTAGATGCAAAATTTTGTAGGAAGTTCTTTTTTTTGAAAAATGGCCTCCACATGACCGATCATGGAAATATTTGAGTATGTGGTGCATTTCATATTCCCGCACACATCTTCTTATTATCAAATTAGGACATGTACAAAACATATATCCCCCAATACAGGAGTAGTTGGCACTCAAATGAATAACCTTTCGCTTTTCTTGTGCTAGCATATTTTGTGTCAATTTTCCTAAGGCTAAGTAATTCACTATATATGCAAACCATGGTGCATTAGTGGACACAACAAACAAAGATTCATTAGGAAAAGTATCATCGACAGGAGTGGGATCACCATTATCATTATTAATTCTAGAAATAAAACCAACAACTAAAGTTTCTTTACCAGTTTTATCTAGAATGGTAATATTGAATTCCTGTAGTAGAAGTAACCACCTAGTAATTATCTGATTAGTGATAGGTTTATTCATAAAATATCGAATCGATGAATGATTAATATGGAAAAACGTTTCATAACCATTGATATAGTGTCTAAATTTGTTAATGGTGTGTACTACGACTAAAAATTCCTTTTCAGTAACGGTGTAGTCAACTTTTGCATATGTAATAGCATAAGAGTTCTGTTTTTCTCTTTTCCAAGCACAACCCCTAATGCTATATTAGAAGCATCAATTTGAATGTTAAAGGGGAGGGACCAATTTGGTCCTCTTAATATAGGATTTGCTGATAATTTCTATTTTAAGATATCAAATGCGGTCTGGAAATATGAATCCCAGGAAAATAAAGCATCTTTGGCAAGCAGTTTGAAAGTGGTGTAGCTATCTTAGTGAAATTTTTGATAAAACGACTATAGTATCCTGCATGACCTAGAAAACTTCGTACCTCTTTCTGTGATCGTGGTATTGGAAGTTGAGTAATTACTTCAACTTTAGCTAAGTAAACTCTAATTCTCATTGTAGAAATAGGATGACCAAGAATACCCTCTGTTAAGAAAATCTTACATTTTTCATGGCTGAGAGCAATATTGGATTCTTGAAATCGTTTAAATTTTTTTCCAATTTTTTCAAAGCTTCTTCAAAACTATTTCCATAGATGATGAAGTTGTCCATACAGACTTCTACACAGTCATGGATTAGGTCAGAAAAAAATCCTAGGACAACTCTTTGAAATGTGGAAAGATCATTACATAACCTGAAAGGTATTACTCTATAAGCATGTGTGCCCCATGGACAAGTAAAAGTGGTTTTTTCCTTGCCTTCCGGTGCAATTTGAGTTTGGTTATATCCACTAAACCTATCAAGAAAAGAAAATTATTATTTTCTTGATAAGGTATCCAAAACTTGATCTATAAAAGGTAATGGGAAATAATCCTTCAATGTTGCTTTCTTTAATTAACATAAATCGACACATATCCTCCACTTCCCATTGTTATTTGGAACAATCGTAAGTGGAGAGACCCACTTGCTATCAGAAATTGGATAAATAAATCTGACTGAAAGCAATTTCTATAGTTCTTCTTTAACAATGTCTTTAATTGTAGGATTCATCCTTCATTGAGGTTTTATGATAGGTCTCATATTATCTTGAGTGTATATATGATGGATGGGAGTATCAGGGTGAATAACCTTCATATCCTTGTATTCCCAAGCAAATGCACTAGATTGTGCCTTTAGTACACTCATTAACTTCTTTTGTTGTTCTTGCTCCAGACCAAAATTAATATACATAAATTTATCTGGACTAATCTCAACAAGAATGGTGTGTGACTCCAGACTTTCATTAATGGTGAAAATGATAGATAAGGGAGGAGTTATAGGGTTATATTTTTCTTGAAAATCCTCACTAAATATATGGGTAAAATCTTGAAAAGATCTAAGGTAATAAATGCAACTAGTAGCATAGAGGAATTGTATCAAGGCATTATCCTCAGTTTATTACTCCACTCCTCTAAATTTTTCAATAGTCAACAAGGGTTGAGCAATGTCTTGATCTCCATACAGTTCCTCTATCCACCCAGTATTTTCTTCCCATGAAGGATTCTTAATGATGGGTTGAGATGGTGGGTAAAGTATCAACTTTTGTTTAGAAGTCCCATTTGATATGGTCATTTCTCCTTATCTACATCCTATAAAAGCATTGGTTGTAGAAATCCATGGTATTCCTAGAATTATTGGATGACCTATGGTGGGATACTTTGTTTGGATTATCATAAAATCAAAAGGGTATTCCCAAGAAGCCAAAGTAACAATGATATCATCCAAGAAACTAGTAGGTTTAATGGTAGACCTATATGCTAATTCCAACATAGTAGGTGTGGGATAGAGGAGATAATTTAGTTGGAGATTTTCTATGGTCTGATCAGTCATTATGTTAATGAAACCGCCTAGACCAATCAAGGTATTTGGTATAGAGTTGTTATTAATGCTAATGGTGATAATAGGGTTTCCTGGATTAGCATACTTCTCAAGTACATGTTTCCCTGTACAAGATGTATCGTAGGGGGGTCCTTTTGTTTTCTTCTTGGATTTTTAATGCATAGTTTCCTGACAAGATTTGCATAAATTGGAACATATTTAATTGATTGTAATAGGAGAATATTTACACAAACATTTATTGATTCTGTCACACCAATATTGAGACAAAGCACACACTCACAAGAGATTCAAGACAAATTAGACATGAAATGATGTAATGGTACTGTAATAGGAGGTTGCAGCTCTATATAATCAATAATACAATACAATGTCATGCAAAATGCATGAATTCCAATCCAATTCGAATTCACTAGGAGGTCATTCAAATTGCATGGATGGGTGTAGCTTAACTGAAAGTCAACAACACTAGACACACTTAGTTAACCACTAATCTAGCCATGATTGACTGACACTAAGTCCTAACTGAATTGGAGTGCAATAGATGATTAAGTCTTGTTACCACCTAAGTTGTACTTAGTGGTTTTTATCAAGTGAGCCCAGTGAACCGAACAGGGTTAACTTGTTCGAACTTCAAAAGACCTATGGAAGTACTTTTGGGAAGTGCTTGTTGTATCATATCACATGTTCATACCCCATGGGGAGTTGTAATAAATGTTCTAGCATGATAGTGTCTGTAAAAGACTCGGTCTCTTAGACTTCATTTGTCAATCCGATCAGCCCAGGGTGTTTTTTCCCTTGGTTATTATTGGTTGTTGAATAAACGACTGATAATTTCTGAGTTTTTCACTCCATACCTCCAAAGTTGGGGTGGTCGGCTTGGCATTTGTGCCTATTGAGGTTATTAGAGTCTATGTGTCAATTTGTAAGCATGCTAGACATCATTTTTGAGTCATATGAACATGTCTAAGTCCCCCTAGGTGTTTTTCAATTTTTCAATTTTTTAGTTTTTTCAGTGTTTTTTATTAAATTTTAATTTTTCCAAAACTTAGGCTATTTTTTAATAGTTTAATTGGAAAAATTGAGTCTGTAATAAAAGTGGGCCAAATAATCAGTTTCAATCATGTAGGTGCTCATTTTAAAGCTAAGAGCACCATGTAAACCCATGGACCCACTATTTTCTAAGTTTGGAGTGATCTTCCATCACTCAGGTCAGAAAGCCCTAAAAATCAATTATTGATTATTTTAATTAATAAATTGATGAATAATGGAGCAAATCCAAAATCAATAAATCAATGGATTCTCAACCGATTTGACTGAAATTAATCAGATATGGAGAAGATTGACTGGATCTGACAAATCCTTGACTAAAGGAGGGGATCAAATCAGATCCATAGTTGATCTATAGTGGTATTCATGGGGAATTGAGCCCTCCCTCTCTCTTCAACACGTTTTGGCTCTCCTGGATGCTCTATGGGCCGATGTGTCAGTGTATGGGTTGATGTGTCAGCCAGATCAGGCCCCCGGTTGACAAGTAGGATCAGTTCATCCTCATTTCTGCATTGATGAACTATCCATCAGATGATTTCACTTGATTCCATGAGTAATTGTGCCCCCCCTGGGCTAGATGGCCTGCAAATTGTATAAATCAAGGCACAGCCTCCTCTTCCAAGCTAGTTAGAACTAGGATTGAGGTGTTGTTGCTCTTGTACTGTATTGTTTTTTCATTCTGGAATAAAGAAGCTTTGGAGGCAAGATCTATGGTGTAATTCTCTTCATGTGTGGATGTTGATTTTCAAATGCTTATGAGGTATAATCTGCTTTTGTTTATCATTGCTTTGCTGGTTAATTGTTGGCCTTGAAGGAGAGAGATCCCTCCTGTTAGGGTAAGAGTTTATTCTAGTTTTATTTATGCTCTTACTGCTGCTTGTTCTAGATCTATTGGATTTGTATGTATTTTAAGTTTAATTGCATGCTTTCCAATCATCTCTTTCGGCAGCACCTATGTTTTAACCATCTATTTGTGCAAGGGTTTTCAAGTTGCAGGTGATCTCGCTGGTAGAAGAGGTTGAGCTTGTTTGAATATTCCTCATATTTAGTATCTTATGAATGACATAGTCCCTCAGTGTTCCACCAAAGCAGAATCCAAAGCCCAACATTCCCAGGCTTCAAACACTCTTTCTCTCTCTTCCTCCTTTAAAAATTATTAAACTTTCCTCAAACTGGTTACTTTAAGGTTTCTTTTTAAATATGATCTATCTCATAAATAAAATCATAAATAGATCTAATTATAAATATCCCTTCAAATTTCTATATCTTAGTTTCATTGTGCACATAAAGTTCAAATTTAAAAGATCTAGCTAAATTGCCTTAGTTTCGCAAGTAGTTTATTGAAAAATTCATAGCTTTCTGTTAAGGTAGTTTCATTTGCTGTTCAATAATTTCAATATTCTGAATTATCAGTGCTTTTAATTGGCTGCACAAACAGTAATCCAAGATCCCAAGGAAATCTTGCTTTCCTTGGTTCCTTTTTCGTCGGTTTAGCTAGTTTAATTTCATTAATTTTTTGAGATAAAGTAGGCTGACCCAAAGGCACTCTTAAAGTGCTTTGGGGAATTTTTTATTCTAATTTTATCATTTTCATTTAGTATGTCTGATAGAGAATAAAGGAAGCTTCTGTCCAAAGTGGCTTTTGGAGCGCTCAAATCCCCCCAGGGGTCTCTTTTTTGTCACATAATTTGTAATTTTTTTGCATAAACTGTAATATCTTGGTTTCAGCCTGTATAAGGACCAAGAAAGCTCTGTTTTATCATTGCTTTGATGTTATAAAATATGTAATAAAATCATCCTTTGAATAGGCTCTTTCGAGCCCATTCCCCATCCCCCCTGGGGGGATTCACGTCGGTGCCATTTTCATCGTTTTCTGCTTATTTCCTTTTACTAGAATTGATATGATTTTTAGGGTAGTATATTTGATCTTATTTTTAATTCCATATACCATATCTTACTTTCAAAAGTAATCATAATACTTACCCCACGATTTCCCGAGTGACCTGAAAGGGGAAAGAGATTCGTGGTAGGATTAATCAGAAAACCATATTTATGCAGTTGTTTTATTTTTTCTATCATTTGTTTACCAGCATATTTAAAATTAACCCCTCCTCGATTCCCCGATTGAGATCCACTTGGATCGAAAGAGGTTCTTGGAGGCTTTTCTTTTAAACAAGAACACATCTCTTAATAACTTCTTAAAATTTACAAGACTCCAGTGTGTATGCTTTGCACTTGGCTATGGTTCATCCAATCAGTCAAGCTGTATCAAAATCACTTGGGTGACTAGCATAATTAGGACTCACCCTCCCCAATTAACAAACCATCAGGTGAAAATCCAACACCTCGATCAAACCTTTACGGTGGAAAAATACCCAAAGGAAGCGGGAACCTACTGAAAAGTGACCTTGGGGCACCGATCTCTGTCACACCCTAATGGGTGAATTATGAACACAGCCCCGGAGACTCCATTTCAGCCCACATATTCCTTGCGGGTAGCCGTATAGGCTTTGTTTTGGACATACTCCAAGTACTCTCGGGTATATC